>NMRB01000617.1:203725-220287 GCA_002633025.1 Notospermus geniculatus
AAAAAAGGAAAATCACGAGTGAGATCACGCGAGTTTCGAACCTCCAACCTTCAGGTTGATGAGCCGACATCTTATGCACTACGCTAATCAAGTGACAGCAGACGTGTGGAGGATATTTGTTACCTGGTTCAGGGCAATGCGTGTAACTCGACGTTTAAGCCAAACTTCGCGAACTGTTTGGCAAACCAGGCTCGATAAACGGACATTTTCTTCTGAAAATCGCTTGTTGGTGGCTCCATTCCGCAAGGCACCCTCCACCACACGCCACTGTCTCCCATGCCAGCTGCTCAGCGCGGCATAATTAATGAGCTAGACGTGCGCTTGACTACGCTTTTACTGCATACACAGCAGTTAGTTGTGCAAATAAACAGTTCGATGCCTTTAATGCCGTCTTAATCTTCGTTCGAGGCATAGCCTGCTCCCAATCACAACTTTTCGGTGCCTTTTTGCGACGGCGGCGAAGGCGAGTCGGAGGACTCCATCTTCGTCTACTGTTTGCATAATTAATGGGGTCTAATTAGGCCTTAATTTTCATTGGTCCGTATTGATCGGTGGTCATGAATATTCACTAATGTTTGCTTGCCATTTAAGACTAAATTTCTGTGTATTCGGCAAGCATTTGCTTGCCAAATAACCACTTCCATAATAATATCTCCCTGTCTCAAGCATCACTTCTTCCACTCCAGGACCAGATACCTTCTTGTTACCCCCGACAGAAGCTCTGACGTCTGCTTTCATCACAGTCCACGAGGAATTGAAACCAACGTGGGAATTTTGGCCAGTCGAAGGGAGGGCCGGGACAGCCGTTTGCCCGATGAAATGTCTGCAAGATCCCTGCTGTGTGTACACCTACTACAAGAATGACAACTGCTGGTTAAGTGGCAGTGTTAACGCTTCAAGATGGAACACAGGTGGCGATCTTGAAATCTACGAAATAAAATCGGTGATGTTTGGAAGCTCGGAGCCACTAGAATGCTGGAATAATTAGCTTTGGTTCTCTGATGCGGTATTCACGTCACATTCTTTGAAAGGTGTACCGATACCACTGAATGATTGAGTGAAAAGTTACCACGGAAATGCAAGTTACACTGCGTGCTTTTTCAGTTTGTTTCGGGGACAGTCAGAAGATTACTTTGAAGATGCATCACTCTTCCAACCCAACGGGGTGCAAATGCGCATCAGCGACTTTAAGTTCGCTAGCTTCGATTTGAACAGCAACCAGAATTTGACGGCTGGTGAAACTGACGGATCTTTGGGCCCTCCGCTCAGCATCAACACACAACCTTGTGCTTATATTTTCTCATTCGCCTTTGGTGTCCGAGCGAGGTTTTATTTGAGAAGTTTGGCCTGTGGAATGGACATCAGATGGTTGACAACATCCACGTAGAATCTTCTTCTAGTCTTAGGAAACGTCTAAAAACTTGATTTTTATCACCTGATTGTCATTTTACTGCATTTCGATTTGGACGTATTATTCTACTGCTTCGACGTATTAACTCTATGTATTTCCATGTATTTCCATATAGACTTGTAAATTGTTTAAGAACATTTTTTTGTGATTTCAAGCGCATGATAAAATGAATTGTATTACCATTACCATTACCATTACCATTGTTATTATTATTATTAAATCGTTTTCATTATTAAATGATTTTCCATAGGTTCAGTGAATTGTTATTACCATTATTAATATTCTTATTATTATTAAATCATTTTCATCACCAGCTATGGTTTATTATGCCTTCGTTTTTTCCTTTGATACTCCAAATACAATCATGCCATGTAAATTGGTCGTTACCGTCGTCCATATAATATCGACCAAAGAGGAACCTGCAGAACGACCGCCATTTGGAGGCTGTTGCCGCCACGTTGTTAACTTTTGGCGACAGAGGGCAGTAGCGTACAGCCGGAGATTTTCCGAGGTTTGACGAGCTCCTCACTGTCCGCTGCCTGTCTACCGGCCGTGCATTCGGAACGACCTGAGGCGAACTGCTTATCTATCCACTGGGCGGCGCATTTCACCTCGGACACAAGTCCAAGGCAGCCATGTTGTTATCAACAAACCCACGTGACCGACCGTGGAACTATTTTCGCCGAATTTTGGCCTGCTAAGATATCCAACCTTATTTCCTGGATAAGTTGAGGCATATTATAAATAAACTTACCGATATGTCACCCGATCTGCCAATTATTGATCAATAACGCAACGTTTTTGTGTGAACTATTTCGTTCATGCGCAGGGTGTGATGAGGCGACCGCATCCAAACCACCAGAAACGCATTGAAATCGTTGCGCATTCAAGATGGCTGCCTTGGAATTGTGTCCGAGGGGAAATGCGACCGTACGGAAATTGCCGAGCAGTTGCCTTCGGAAGTTCCGAATGCCGGCCGTGATGCCACCTTCATACTCCGCCAATTTTGTGCTGCTATCTTAACCCCGAATAAGTTCGGCAAGTTTTATTGAAGTGTTTAAAGTGTTCCTGAATGTTTCAGGACTTCACTGAGTCAGCTAAAGTAAATTGCCAGTTTGCTATTTTGGTTATTTTTTGACTTTTGGTGAGGTAGAATTTTCAAGATGGCGGCCGCCAGTCTCACCTCGTGATCGGCTGGCCATGACTAGAAATCTTTGTATCAGCAAAAACCAAGATTTTTTGATGGCTTATTACAGTATTTCGATTTTACTTATCGGTGACATGGATGTGCACTTCACCCTTTTAAATATAAGTTTGTACTCTTTTGTCGGCTTCTGGTGGCGCCCCCTATGTTCATCCTGAGAACATAGACAAACAAAAGTTTGTCTGCGGTGACGAAGGGAGCGAGCACTAAGAACCCCAAACTCCTCCACAGTGCCGTAATGCTTCATTACGACACTGCCCCCAGGTCCGGACTATTTCAGCGGAGGATCCTTTATTCCAATACATGCCGACTGGAATGGAAATGTTTCATGGGCACGTACACCAAACGTTTCGTCAACCTACTTTTATCTGATTGGTTGACCGTTTGGGTTATGTATAGAACAGGACCCAGGCTCATGCGATGCAGCCGGAAAATCGAGGAAAATCACTTCTTTTCGATGATCATGCGCGAAAATAGTTCCATCGTGATTTCTTTGTTGTGACTAACTATCATCGCTATCAGTTCAAAAACTTGAGTGGGTGGTTACAAAACATGCAGCTGTTTATTGATTTTGACTTTATTCAGGAGATTTTTTGCGGGGAAGGGAAATAATATCGCATGCTCGATTTTGCAAAGCACTAAGGCACCTGGGTGCAGTGTCGTAATTGGAGCATCAGAAAATGCGGAATGCGACGGCACTGCGGAGGAGTTTGTAAGAACCCCTGATATTTTCAGGATGCCTATGTTTGATTGGACACTACAGTGTACCACGTGTGTGGTGTGGTAGTACCGGTTATCCCCTGCCATGCACGTGCTGCTCTTGTAGTGTCAGAGTTAGTTATTTTCCACATTTGTGTAGAACTGAATTGTGGGTTTATTGTCATTAAGTTAAATTATTTCTTTCTTTGAATTTACTGTTCTGTTTGTTTCTTTCAGTGAATCAGTCAGTCAGCATCCAGCCTGCCCGTTTCTCATTCTATGTTGGGCAGTAACGAATGTAAAGAATGTGCCAATGACAGGAACGATAGAAAATAAGGCCAGATAAAAAGATTATTTGTTCAGCGTCCGGGTACATAGTTTTTCAGGGTCGGGAGGGAGGTTTTTATTTTTATTTTTAGTAGGTTTTAAAGATAGGTCAAAAACAAATATTTTTTTTTAATTGTCAAATTTTAGAGTAAGCAATTTTTTAATGGAAAATGCCTTACAAAAAAATTCAGGGGTCTTGGCATTTTCAGGTCAGGAGGGGACGCTAAACAAGTATTTTTTATGTGGCCTAAAGCTGATCATCACGAAGAAATTTTTGTCGACTGTATTCATAAAGTCGGGTTATTCGGGTACCAGCACAGAGGCGTTGTTAGCGGTTGGATCTTTTTCGACGTCTCTTGCTGTTGCACTGCGTCAAGGACGTCGTGACGCGACGTCATGGCACAACTTTGCTCTGTTGTTGACGTCGTCGCTCGCAACGCCGACCTAGTGTCGGAATGAAACTTACGTGGGGTTCCCTCATTCGTAAATTCACCTACTTTTGCAGGACAAGACCTGAGCCCAGTTTCACAAAGAAACTTAAGTCTAAAGTTTGACTTAAGTCATCATGTGACCAGCGTTTCAGCAAATCAGATGACTTCATTTCAGACTTAAGTTTTTTCTTAGACTTAAGATTCTTTGTGAAACTGGGCCCTATTCCGAAACCTCGTTCCTGTCAGACAGTAAATGTAAAAGTTGACAAACTTGAAGCTGTTGACAGTACCAAGGACATAGGTCGTGTAAAGAATCTTGAAATGTATTTCATAAACTATGATTTCTTCAAAGCCATTTACGTGGATGATGTCCACAATTTGTATCAACACTGTAAAAAATGGTCCGTTTTCATGGGTACGGAAACGTGCGGAAACGAAGCTCGCGCAGCACCTGGTCCGTTTTCATGGGTACGGAAACGAAGCTTGCGCAGCACGTGGTCCGTTTTCATGGGTACGGAAACGAAGCTTGCGCAGCACGGGTCTTCTGTGCAGATAAATGTTTTGGTGACAGGTATTTTTTTACATTCGTTTTACACATTTCGCGAAATTAATGCGTGCCGTGCCAATTAAGGCTCATTCATACTTTTCCGCATTGCAATCGACGTCCGTTTCCTACCTTTTTCATTCTCATTCGTAAATTACTTTCGCTCGCATTTCAAAGTTTGAATTGGCTTTTAAAGTTAGTGAAATGCCATTAACGGAGTATAAACATTTGTAATGATTATTTTTTCTTCGGGTATTCACATGAACCGCGAGTATGTCAGGAAATGACAACAATCTGTAGATTCAGAAAACATTTGTGAAGTATGCCGTCAAGTAGTCCGACAATTATGCTTCAACTTACGGCAGATAAGTAGCAGGTCGACATGCGTTGTCTCGGCAGTTCTCTTCAAATAGAATCTGGAGAAGGAGCGTGTTTCTGACGCGGGATTCGTTCGGACTCACTTTGGCGCGTTCATCTTAGGAAATACCTGACACAGCGGTCATTCTCGCCTGTACCCATCATGCAACAGCCGAAAATGAGGTTGTTCTTGTTTTTATTAGTAATCACGTCGTGGCACTGTCCCCGCGGTGTCTGTACAAAAGGTAAGAAGTTCCTGAAACCAACAGTCTTCTTTGCCGCAAATTCTGTATGATTTGTGATATGTCAACAGGGTGGTCTGCGGATTGACAACATCGTCTGCAGTTTAAAGATAATATATCACGACTTCATTGTTTACATTCGATGTTTGTAAACATGGATGTTTACATTATGTCATTTTAGACTTTAGGGACATGCCAACCCACCAAAATGAATACTTTTGGAATCAACAGAATTTCTAGAGGGGCATGCCACCAGCAATTTACTCGTAAGACAAAGAAAGACTGGACATAAACAAACAAAATGTAAATAAACAATGAATTTCGTGGCCCGCGAAAATATCCGTGATATATTATCTTTAAAGATAATGTATCACGATTTCATTGTTTACATTACATGTTTGTAAACATGGATGATTACATTCTGTTATTTTGTACTTTTGGAACATGCCAACCCACCAAATTGAATACTTTCGGTATCAAAAGAACTTCTAGGGGGCATGCCACCAACAAATTACTCATAAGGCAAAGAAAGACTGGACATAAACAAACAAAATGTAAATAAACAATTATTTTCGTGGCCCGCGAAAATACCCGTGATACATTATCTTTAATGTCAATCCTCACATCATAACTTATCGACGGAGGTAAAAAATCACTGCAAACATCGGCCAACTGATTTACGCCTAAAGATATGGGCTATACACTCTTAGCCAAAAAGGTTCTTTAGGGGTTCTTTGTGCCTCACCAGGGGGACCCCAGGGTTCTATATAGAACCTTCTGTAAAGAACCGAACCCGAAAGGGTTCCATATAGAACCTTTCGGTCGCTAAAGAACCCATAAAGGTTCCAGTTAGAACCCTTTTTTGAGGAAAAGGTTCTATCTGGAACCTCTAGGGGTTCTTAAACAACCCGAGGGTTCTTAAGTCATAAGTCAGAGGGTTCTCCTGGTGTGGCAGCAAAGAACCTTTTCGGCTAAGAGTGTGGTATTCATAAAAGTTAGCAAATGCTTTTACTTGAGATTTCCACAGCGAAGTCCAATGTAAATGTATTACAAAACTTGAAGTAAAAGCATTTGCTAACTTTTATAAATGTTACCCCGTCTTTCCTTTGTGCAGTGCTAATCATTCTCTGAAGAGGGGTTACTTCCTCTGACTGGCCGAATCTGCGTCCCCGAAATGTTGAGCTGTGGCGAACATCAAACTTGATCATTTTCCAGGTTTTCAGATGGGCCAACCACACTTTTCTCGTTCGCATTAATCACGGTGTACAATCAACCTTGCCGTACAGCTACGGGAGAAAGTTCCGGTCACATACGCTTGGCAAAGCTGAGATTCCAAATTACTATAAATACCACTGCTAAGGGCAAAATGATAACTCAAGGCGAATGAATACACTAAAAAAGCCTAGCTGCTGAAATATCCCCCAGAAATTCGCAGGAGAACGCATGGAAAATCGGCAATTTTAAAATGAACTGTACGGCTGCGGGAGAATTAGGCCCGTATGCACAGACGTTCCTCCACTCACACTTGAGTGTGAGGTCGACCTTTACCTATTGTTTGCAGGGTAGAATACAACAGATTAAGGTCGACCTCACACTCAAGTGTGAGTGGAGGAACGTCTGTGCATACGGGCCTTAGACTTCTCCCGCAGCCGTACAGTTCATTTAGGGTTTTTTAGTGTATTCATTCGTCTTGGGTTATCATTTTGCCCTTAGCTTGGTATTTATAGTGATTTGGAATCTCAGCTTTGCCAAGCGTATGTGACCGGAACTTTCTCCCGTAGCTGTACGGCAAGGTTGATTGTACACCGTGTTAATGTTACAGAAGACATCTAATCCGGGGGGCAGTAATGTTTTTGTTACTCGTTCTTTTGTTCACTACGGTACCCGGTAGCGTATACTGTCCGAGTTAGCTGATTGGATAGAAAGGACCGTATTGTTTTCCATTGTTATTCGTACGATGAGAGAAGCGATTGAAGTAGATTACACACCAATGGGTGTTGGTGTGCTGAAGGTACAGAAAACCCTCTTGTTGTTTTTTGTTGCGGTTGATTATACGATGGCAGAATGAAGTATATTAGTCGTTGTGTATTGTTTCAATTTTACGTGTACTCTGTTACCTACCATTTACCGTAAGATATTTAGACTTATCTCCATTTTGGCTCACCCTGTAACCCTTAGCATGGACTTCTACCATTTACTTTTCTGCCATCTTTATTTATCTTACACTTCTGTTTCCCTTAGCTGTTTTTATTTGGGTTTCTTTCACTACCCTTTATTTACAGTATTTGCCTTAGCCCTCTCTCTTTTCCTTATTCTGTCCAATTGTTTTCCTCACACCTTCTAAGACCCTTGTTCTAGACCATTCTTTTACTAGCTTCTCACCCGTGTTTTTTCTACAATTCTCTTTGTCTTCCTCTTCTCTGCTTGCCCACCCCTTTCTCTGCTTTCTTAGTTACTTGTCATGTTGTTGTTTATTCTGGGATTATGATTTGACTCTTATACTTGTGTTTTAATATTCCCTCACTCCTGAGGAAGACACCGTATACTACATGTATAGTGTCGAAAGCTAGAGTTAGCATGTACCTTTACATGTAAAATTTAAAAAGTTGATCTTAGAAATCGGTGTTACCATCCTCCTTTCTATATTGTTGACGATCAACACGGCTACCACTACCATACTGTATTATAAGCCGTGGTTACACTACATAGAAATCCCCTGTTTTTTTGACACCCGGGACTAGCCCGGCTCTGAAAAAACCCTCCTGAGGCCCGGTGCCCGTCAACACTACTCAAATTTTGTGACGGGGACCTAAATTAAGCCCCCCCCCCCAAACCGTTCGAGCTCGGAGGGGATTATTACACCGCGTTTTTAACAGGTGTGGACAGAAAAAACCCGGGTTCGACACGGGTTTTTTATGTAGTGTAACGAGGGCTATAAGCCGTGGTTACACTACATAAAATCCCCGGGTTTTTTGCGGTCACACCTATGAATTGCCGGGCTTCAAGAAACCCGTGTCTGAAAAACGCGGAGTGCCGATCTATTCCTTCCTCATCCTATTCGGCCTGATCGGCAACTGTCTCTCATTCGTCGTCTTGGGCAAGGAAAAGCCGTTCACCTCGACATCTGTGTTGTTGCGGTGTTTAGCCGTCGCCGATGGCCTCGTCCTCCTCTCTCATCTACTCGACGGTACACTTTATCGAATAGCACTCCATCTTGGCATATTTTTCGATTATACAATCTTCCAGGTATTTGCCTCGGGTTCTCTATGGGCCGCAGTATGGTTTTCAAAGACATTTTCTATCTTCATGACAGTATGCGTAGCCACCGAACGCTTTATTGCCGTTTGCCGACCTCTGAAAGCGGCATCGATTTGTACCACCAGGAACGCACGTATTGCTTGTGTCTGTGTTGTGTTCTTTGCCTTTCTTTTCAGATTGGAAGTCTTCTTCTATGGCAAAGGGTACTTTATCTACGATCCATGTACCAATTCCTATGTCTCCGACTTCGATCCTTATTACTATTCTTTCCAACATAACGTATATTATCAGGTGTTCACGACTGTTGTTCTCAACAACGTCCTGACGTCCATAGGACCCGTTGTCTGTCTGACGTTCTTTGCTTATCGTCTGCTTGTAGCTTTGAAGCAGTCGGCTGAGATCGGGCAGACGGCGGGCGATGGTAAGGCAAACTCAAAGAAAAAGGCGGTAACAACTCGTGTTTTGGCTGTCGTTGTTGTCTTTATTATTCTTGAGTGCCCCAGTGCCTTGATACAAATTGTCGACATCGTCCGTCAAAATGGCTTCCAGGATGTCATTGATTACGAAATACATTACAAGATTCTTTACACGACCTATGTCCTTGGTACTGTCAATAGCTTTGTCAACTTTTACATTTACTGTCTGACAGGGACGAGGTTTCGGGATACATTAAAGCGGGTTTTGTCCTGCAAAAGTGGGTGAAATTAGACCTACGACCAGGTTGATGGTATTATTACGGATCTCGGCAACGACAATTGTTTTAGTTGGTGTATTCGAGTATCAAATGAGAAAAGTTGAAAACATGATAAACCAGCACGTTATGTTTATATTTTGACAGAATGTATACCTTGAAGTGAAAAGTGAAGCGATAAAAGAGCGACAAGTAATTATTCCAGCATTCTAGTGGCTGCGTCCCTCCAAACATCACCCCTTTGATTTCGTAGATTTCAAGATTGCCACCTGTGTTCCATGACCCAAAGAGAAGGCGAGCACACAAATCGACACACAATATGATAAAGTGTGTTCCATGACGGTTCCTTAACATAGCCACTTAACCAGCAATGGCGATTCTTGTAGTAGGTGTACACAAAGCAGGGATCTTCCAGACATTTCATCGGGCAAACGGCTGTTGCTGTTCAAATCGAAGCTAGCGAATTTAAAGTTGCTCATGCGCATTTGCACCCCGTTGGGTAGGAAGAGTGATGCATCTTCAAAGTAATCTTCCGACTGTCTCCCAAACAAACTGAAAAAGCAAACTGTATTCCTTGCATGGTAACTTTCACTCAGTCATTCAGTTGTTTCGGTACACCTTTCAAAGAATGTGGCGTGAATACCGCATCAGAGAACCAAGCTAATTATTCCAGCATTCTAGTGGCTCCGAGCTTCCGAACATCACCGATTTGATTTCGTAGATTTCAAGATCGCCACCTGTGTTCCATCTTGATGCGTTAACACTGCCACTTAACCAGCAATGGCCATTCTTGTAGTAGGTGTACACACAGCAGGGATCTTCCAGACATTTCATCGGGCAAACGGCTGTCCCGGCCCTCCCCTCGACTGGCCAGAAGTCCCACGTTGGTTTCAATTCCTCGTGGACTGTGATGAAAGCAGACGTCAGAGCTTCTGTCGGGGGTAACAAGAAGGTATTTGGTCCTGGAGTGGAAGAAGTGATTTTTGAGACAGAAGACACACCTATAATACGTTGTTTCAAGGCAACTCACTGTCTAACAAGTGCTGTTCTGTTTACACACATGAGTCAAAGGTGGTTTTTGCCTTTTTCCGGTCAGAAATGTCGATTAAAAATGGACACGTCTCATATGACGCAGCAGCAGACGCGATCGACCCGGTGAACAGTTCCATGCAATTTGACAAAACTTGCCGAAAAATGTCGGCAAATTGTTTTGACGGCATGTCCCGCAGGAAAGTGCATTCATCTTCAGCAACACCTTGATGCCGGTGTAACGTTTTTCAGTAAGGCCCATGTGCCAGTGTGACATTACAATAGATTGGCGGAATAAGCGGCGACCTGACAACGGGCAACACACAGAAAAACAGTGAGTCAGTTTCCCAGGGTGTTCCGAACAATGGAAATCACACAGAAAAACGGCCACACTGAAAAACGCTTACATCTGAATAATCGGACCGCGGTTTAGCCTAGGTCACAAATGCACCGGGCCCCGTACGATTTTCCCCACCCAGCGGCTTGCTGCGGATTTTAGAGACTGAAACTCGGATCTAAGATGAATCATGCCGAAATCGCTTCAATAGATAGGCGGAAAGTAGGCTGGATCAAACTGGGCACCGTAGAAATTGGCCAAAACGTCTGTTTTTACTCGTCGTACGGGCCCCGGAGTGGATATGTGACTGGGGCTTTTATTTGCCGTCGAGGCATACATGCAGGCCCTTGTCAAAGTGAGATAGTGTGCCGCAGAGGTATGACCTGTGAGATGCTTACCCACACATCTAAACATCCTGTTACTTGGCGATTTCAGGTCGGCTTCTTCCATATGAACGTCGTATAAACGGAACATCGACACCCTGAACCCTACGTGGCCCGTGATCCTGATATAATGGCTTCTAGGCCTACCGTACATTGGTAAAATCTCGTTGTCCTCATTCAACGATAGCATGTGGACTGGACGCAGGCCATGAAGTCGCCATATTTGAAGGAAACTCCAACGAAGTTCCACTGATTCTGCTGTAAAGCAATCCGCTCAACCTTTCGTTTGATTACCGACGTGAACTTCACTGTGTAGTCATGCATGAACACCTGAAAAGGGATATTGGGCACATTTGTGTGGCGGTCTAGGAAAACCCGTCGGATGTCGCGTTTGAGGAAAGTGTTAATGGCCTTGGTGAACCCGCACATTTCAATAGCCGAAACGTACCACGTAACAGGTGAACAATAGCAGTTCAATGCACAGACAATCTAACAACCCTTGTTGATCACTCAGCGACTTACGACGGGTTATCCCAGACCGTCACACATTTGTCATTCAAGGCGGTGACAGACTGGCGCGAAGGGCGGTTTACACTAGGTTGCACCAAGTTGCAAGTTGCAGCAACTTGCAACTTGTTGCAAACTAACTGGGACGGTTTACACAAAGAAAAATCGATGCAACATCCAGCGTGATCGAGTTGCAACAAGTTGCATGCCCGTTTACACATGCAACTTTTATGAAACTTTTTGGTCTCATCAGGTTTTTGCAACAAGTTGCATGAAGTTGCATATGAAAAGTTGCATGTGTAAACGGGCCTTAAGCAACGCGTCCGAAACTGGGTTCAACCAGGAAGGCCGTAACACGGACCGAAACAGCTACCGAAGAATCTGATTGGCGGAACGCCTGCAAGACGCGCCGCGTACGCGCCAGTCTGTCACACCTGCCCTTCGCCGACCTACTAATGGGCATGCGCAAGATCTACTGGGCATGCGCAGCTTAGTGCTCATTCCAGAACTGCCGCACATGGACGGCAAATCTCACTGCGGTAGGGGTGTCGACTGACCAACGCTGCTGGACTCGTCTTCAGCCGGTGTAACGTTTTTCAGTGAGGCCCGTGTGCCAGTGTGACAATACAATAGACTGACGGAATAAGCGGCGACTTGACAATGAGCGACACACAGAGAAACAGCGAGTCTGTTTCCCAGTGTGTTCCGAACAATGGAAATCACACAAAAAAACGGCCACATAAGGGCCGTTTAGACGACAAGCCAAAAACACATTCAGATTCGATCCGATTGGATCCGATCGACCCGTATCGAGTCTCATTTGCGTTTAGACGAGATTTGAATGTGGTCGTATGTGGCCCAATGCGGTCCATGTGGATTCGGGGACCATTTTAAATCCATATTGGACCGCATTGGGTAGCGTTTACACGCAAGAGTTTTAAAGCACAATCGGATTCGATCGGATCGCATGTGGATTTTTGCCTGTCGTCTAAACGGGCCTACTAGGCAAAAATCCACATGCGATCCGATCGAATCCGATTGTGCTTCAAAACTCTTGCGTGTAAACGCTACCCAATGCGGTCCAATGCGGATTTTGGACCGCATTGGACCACACACGACCACATTCAAATCTCGTCTAAACGCAAATGAGACCCGATGCGGGTCGATCGGATTGAATCTGAATGTACCAAATCGCGCGACGGGTTCGGCGTCGAACGCGCGATCGGTCGCGGACGATGGTCGTGCGGCGGAGTATAACATTAGGGCCGTTTAGACGACAAGCCAAAAAACCACATTCACATTCGATCCGATCGACCGCATCCGGTCTCATTTGCGTTTAGACGAGATTTGAATGTGGTCGTATGTGGTCCAATTGGTCAAAAATCCACATTGGACTGCATTGGGTAGCGTTTACACGTAAAAGTTTTGAACCCACAATCCGATTCGGTCGGATCGAATGTGGATTTTTGCCTGTCGTCTAACGACCCTTTAGTCTCTGAAAAGAAAGTCGTCTTAAACGTGTTCTTACCTTCAAATCCTTTACGCAAATTTCATTTCCAGTGAATCCAGAATATTTAAAAAGTATACGACCAGGCCCTGTTGGGTACAGGAAGAATAAAAGAGTACCATCGTAGCCGAGGGCACCCCAGTGGACTTTGATATCCCCCGTAGTGGCGGATAGCTCATACGCTCCGTCCTCTTTTCCGCATGGATCAGCACCGAATACCATTTCACCTCCAGTTGTCTCGAAATTTCTAATCCCCTGGTACACCGGTGTCATAGAATGTAATGCAACCCCACCCCCGGTATAGGATGCCTCCACCCCACCCCAACAAGCCTTACTCCCGTGACAAACTATATAGGGGACATCAGGAGGAGAGGCATAGATTTTATCACATCGGCAGCATTTATTCGGCACTATACGTTGCCCCTGGGTAGGTATTTATAAGTGTACTTTCTCCTCTAGTACAGCAGTGTCATAGAACCTAATGCCCCGCACCCCCACGGTACAGGCCCGGGGGTACAGGATGCCCCCACCGCGCCCCAACAAGCTTTACTCCCGTGACAAACTGTACAGGGCCATTAGGAGGAGATTTTACCACATCGGCAGCTTTCATTCGGCACTAAGTTGTCTCTGGGTCCTCTGGGTACATGTACGTACATGTGTTTATAAGTGTGCCTGTACCCCGTTATCTCCCTGTCTCAAGCATCACTTCTTCCACTCCAGGACCAGATACCTTCTTGTTACCCCCGACAGAAGCTCTGACGTCTGCTTTCATCACAGTCCACGAGGAAATGAAACCAACGTGGGACTTCTGGCCAGTCGAAGGGAGGGCCGGGACAGCCGTTTGCCCGATGAAATGTCTGCAAGATCCCTGCTGTGTGTACACCTACTACAAGAATGGCCATTGCTGGTTAAGTGGCAGTGTTAACGCATCAAGATGGAACACAGGTGGCGATCTTGAAATCTACGAAATCAAATCGGTGATGTTTGGAAGCAGGCAGCCACTAGAATGCTGGAATAATTAGCTTGGTTCTCTGATACCGTATTCACGTCACATTCTTTGAAAGGTGTACCGATACCACTGAATGATTGAGTGAAAAGTTACCACGGAAATGCTAGGAATACACTGCGTGCTTTTTCAGTTTGTTTGGGAGACAGTCGGAAGATTACTTTGAAGATGCATCACTCTTCCTACCCAACGGGGTGCAAATGCGCATGAGCGACTTTAAGTTCGCTAGTTTTGATTTGAACAGCAACCAGAAATATGACCACTAGTGAAACTGACGTATCTTTAGGTAGTCTCGCGTCACCAGCCTCTCTCTCTTACAGGAGAGAGTCTGGTAGCAAAGACCAAAGCTTTCGTTACCGCCAGGTGGCGAGTGTCCAGCTCAGAGCATCCGAATCTGATTGGCCAACGGCTGATTAAACATGACTGCGCCCGTGAAACGCATGATGAACGAACAAGGAACGAAATAGTCCGAGGGAAATGTTACCTTTTTAACACGTTTTATCGTGGTTTCACCGATATTTGGTAGGAACCAAATAGTTTTATTGTACGAACGTCTCGTTAATACTGTGGTTTCCTTTTGTAGGCCTCGACCATGTCGACGTGCATGGAATTCCTATTATGTTCCAAATAGGGCACCAACCAATCAAATTTCGTTCCGGACCTTTTCCACTACATGCATTGACTTCTAACAGTCGTGGTTGAGACGGCACCAACAAACTGCCTGAACCTCACCTGCAGACTACCTCAAGTGCAGTCGTGGCAGTGTTTAGAATAGGTGCCAAATAAAGCAGCCGAGGTTGGTTTAGTTACATTTCCTGCCGTAATTGGATTGCCATTGGTGTATGTGGCGCTGCGACCAATACCGATCGAATCACATGGGAAACGTCAAGTCAACGAAATACATGACACATGCCGACAAAAAAGGCAACCAGCACAACTTCATCAGGCTGTCATTAGTAACAAAACACAATGGAATGTTTATTTCAAGAGGTGAGGCGACGTATCACTTGAACCGAGTCCGGAATCGAGTCAAGTGTTCACATGAAGAATCGCATGAAACTTTGGATAGAGCCGCGACTTCAGCATTTCAATGTGACAGAGATCGTTGTATTTCCAAGTCCATTTCTCCCAAACCTGTGCCTGCATTCTTCAACAATTTATTTGGCTGTAATCCAGAAAGTGTACTCTCTCCAGTCATACCAAATTCGTTCGCCAATTTCTTTCCAGTACACAGATATTTACTTAAATGACTGATCTTACTTCAGACCACTGGCCTTTCGGCCGCATGGTATTGACGATCTTTTTGGCGGGAAAATGCCAGAGGACCATGGATCTGATACTCAGCTGCCCTGAACTTTCAGCTGATAAGACATCTTATGCACCGGTTATTTTTGGGGTTTTACAAGGTATTGGCATTAGTTGTTTTTGGAAATACGTCCTGTTTAACCCTTTCCAACCCGCTGACCACATTTGAAGTTTTAACCCCTTGATCACTATGACTGTAATCACCTTACATTGTATAGGCCTAGACTATGAAGTTTTGCTCAGAGTCAGCATGATCAGCATTCTCCTTGAATTTTTTTACAGTACATACACCTACTGTTGTGATTTAACCCTTTGATCCTCGAAGCAGAAAATGTCCATTGGTGTGAAGACGATCAGAGTCCGACTTGCGTCGTGACATGCCTGAATGCCCTTGGGCCTTGGTAGCTGAGAACCAAAGCAAGGCATGGGCTATCATGGCACCCTGCCTTTTTGAGAATGGAGGCGTCTCTGCCCTGCCTTTTTCAAATCCTTGCTGAAACACTCGGAGTGGAAATGTCGGTCTGGCTCTGACTTTCGTATCTACATATATGAACGGCTAGGTGCCCGAGACTAATTAAGACCGCCCCAACCCAGTGGGGCGGTCTTCCTTGTTTTCACTGAGTTTCTCTCGATCTCTCCATCCAATCTGTGCATTCCGCAGGATAACTGACGAAATTCAACATGTTTCGCGGCGAAACTGTCAGGAATAGCTCTTATGCGTATCACAAAGAAGCCTATTGATTCTTGGGGTGATTTGACCACAATAAACAGTAAAATTTCGATACAATTTGTTGCCTTATAGCAGTGTAGGCTATAGTGTTCGCATAGCCGGTTCGCACGGCGCTCATCAACATAAAAATCTCATGACGAACTGCATGGCTGCGTCAGGTAACCGGGTAACCATGGTACGGTAACTAAACCACTGGAGAACGGGCCACTCTCCAACGTAGAGGCCATACAACTTCGCCGCACAAGTGCAGCAACCCACAACACGGTATGACATACTTTCCTGGGCCATGCAGTGGGATTGGCGGGAGAGTGGCGGAGGCGAGACGTTCCGACTGGTGACTGAGACCTACGGAGCATGCGCATTGGTTGCTCATACATGTGCTACGCAAACCGGACGGTGAGTTGATTTTCCTCCGAAATCTGTCATCAAAATAAAGTTGGCCTACATGTACATATTTGCTGGTATATCCTTTTACAACTTTGTTAGTATGAAATGATATAGCTACAGTGTTAACCAAGTCATGTTAATTCGTATAGGCCTAAATATTCAGCGTGATTTGTGGCACTGATGGGCCGGCCGTCGGCTGACTCGACT
>NMRB01000617.1:236221-247665 GCA_002633025.1 Notospermus geniculatus
AGATGTAAGCGTTTTTCAGTGTGGCCGTTTTTCTGTGTGATTTCCATTGTTCGGAACACCCTGGGAAACTGACTCACTGTTTTTCTGTGTGTTGCCCGTTGTCAGGTCGCCGCTTATTCCGCCAATCTATTGTAATGTCACACTGGCACATGGGCCTTACTGAAAAACGTTACACCGGCATCAAGGTGTTGCTGAAGATGAATGCACTTTCCTGCGGGACATGCCGTCAAAACAATTTGCCGACATTTTTCGGCAAGTTTTGTCAAATTGCATGGAACTGTTCACCGGGTCGATCGCGTCTGCTGCTGCGTCATATGAGACGTGTCCATTTTTAATCGACATTTCTGACCGGAAAAAGGCAAAAACCACCTTTGACTCATGTGTGTAAACAGAACAGCACTTGTTAGACAGTGAGTTGCCTTGAAAGAACGTATTATAGGTGTGTCTTCTGTCTCAAAAATCACTTCTTCCACTCCAGGACCAGATACCTTCTTGTTACCCCCGACAGAAGCTCTGACGTCTGCTTTCATCACAGTCCACGAGGAATTGAAACCAACGTGGGACTTCTGGCCAGTCGAGGGGAGGGCCGGGACAGCCGTTTGCCCGATGAAATGTCTGGAAGATCCCTGCTGTGTGTACACCTACTACAAGAATGGCAACTGCTGGTTAAGTGGCAGTGTTAACGCTTCAAGATGGAACACAGGTGGCGATCTTGAAATCTACGAAATCAAATCGGTGATGTTTGGAAGCACGGAGCCACTAGAATGCTGGAATAATTAGCTTGGTTCTCCGATGCGGTATTCACGTCACATTCTTTGAAAGGTGTACCGATACCACTGAATGACTGAGTGAAAGTTACCATCACTCAACCAACCAACGTGGGACTTCTGGCCAGTCGAGGGGAGGGCCGGGACAGCCGTTTGCCCGATGAAATGTCTGGAAGATCCCTGCTGTGTGTACACCTACTACAAGAATCGCCATTGCTGGTTAAGGAACCGTCATGGAACACACTTTATCATATTGTGTGTCGATTTTTGTGCTCGCCTTCTCTTTGGGTCATCGAACACAGGTGGCAATCTTGAAATCTACGAAATCAAAGGGGTGATGTTTGGAGGGACACAGCCACTAGAATGCTGGAATAATTACTAATACTTTTCGCTCTTTTATCGCTTCACGTTTCACTTCAAGGTTTACATTCTGTCAAAATATAGACATAACGTGCTGGTTTATCATGTTTTCAACTTTTCTCATTTGATACTCGAATACACCAACTAAAACAATTGTCGTTGCCGAGATCCGTAATAATACCATCAACCTGGTCCTAGGTCTAATTTCACCCACTTTTGCAAGACAAAACCCGCTTTAATGTATCCCGAAACCTCGTCCCTGTCAGACAGTAAATGTAAAAGTTGACAAAGCTATTGACAGTACCAAGGACATAGGTCGTGTAAAGAATCTTGTAATGTATTTCGTAATCTATGACATCCTGGAAGCCATTTTGGCGGACGATGTCGACAATTTGTATCAAGGCACTGGGACACTCAAGAATAATAAAGACAACAACGACAGCCAAAACACGAGTTGTTACCGCCTTTTTCTTTGAGTTTGCCTTACCATCGCCCGCCGTCTGCCCGATCTCAGCCGACTGCTTCAAAGCTACAAGCAGACGATAAGCAAAGAACGTCAGACAGACAACGGGTCCTATGGACGTCAGGATGTTGTTGAGAACAACAGTCGTGAACACCTGATAATATACGTTATGTTGGAAAGAATAGTAATAAGGATCGAAGTAAGAGACGTAGGAGTTGGTACATGGATCGTAGATAAAGTACCCTTTGCCATAGAAGAAGACTTCCAGTCTGAAAAGAAAGGCAAAGAACACAACACAGACACAAGTAATACGTGCGTTCCTGGTGGTACAAATCGATGCAGCTTTCAGAGGTCGACAAACGGCAATAAAGCGTTCGGTGGCTACGCATACTGTCATGAAAATAGAAAATGTTTTTGAAAACCAAACTACGGCCCATAGAGAACCCGAGGCAAATACCTGGAAGATTGTATAATCGAAAAATATGCCAAGATGGAGTGCTATTCGATAAAGTGTACCGTCGAGTAGATGAGAGAGGAGGACGAGGGCATCGGCGACGGCTAAACACCGCAACAACACAGAAGTCGAGGTGAACGGCTTTTCCTTGCCCAAGACGACGAATGAGAGACAGTTGCCGATCAGGCCGAATAGGATGAGGAAGGAATAGATCGGCACGTAGATGATGAAGAGAAAGAGGCTGTAGGAATCCAGAGTGGCGAGGGGAAGATAAGGCATTGAGAAACATCGCACTGGCTTTATGTGCTCTCCCAAAGCTGCCGTACCCTCAACGAACGATGTTGAATTCTCCATTCTTCACTGCGCATCGAAGTCGGTAAATTACAGAATCTCGTCGGTCTCTCGCTCAAACTCGTTCCCAGAAGGCATTTCGCTCCACAATATGGCGGTCGCTAATAATGCCTCTGGAAACAAACGCCCTCTTCACTTCTGCAAGATTCTTGCAAAACCACTTTCCAGATTAAAATAAAGCGTGAAACGCATCCAATGACTTTGATAATCGTTATTATTTCATTCCATAGCCACAAACTGGGATAATATGGAGGAAAACATTAATTTGATGTTAGGAATTTTGCGCACTACTGCGCAAAGTTTCGAGCAAATNGACCACTTGTTATTTTGTGCACAACTTTATTTTCATTTGGCAGTTTTTACAGTTGAAAATGGTATCAACTGTCCTGGATGACCTCAAACACACTGTTATGAATTACGGATGTGGTAAGTTTCAGTTGTTGCATAACGTGTTCTGAAGCAATGCCTGAAACAGAATTATGAGTCATGAAAAAAATGGTCCTTAACTTTTTTTGAGTAGTATATCAAGACCATAATTATGTCAAAGACGGGCACATGGACATAATAAGGGAGTAAGAAACAAAAGTGGGAAATAAGAAGTGGGAAATTTTGGAATTTTGCGTGCTGAATTTTTTCAATTTCTCAAAATGGACGAAAATTTTTTCCCATTTTGAGAAATGTCATGTCATTTCAAGAAAATTTCTCAAAATGGGAAAAAATTTTCGTCCATTTTGAGAAATTGAAAACATTCACGCAAAATTCCAAAATTTCCCACTTCTTATTTTCCACTTTTATTTCTTACTCCCTTTAATGTAATTTCATTTCATTTTCACATTTTGCGATAGCAGCTAGGACTAAGTAACAACCATGAACCACGTCCACGTGGTCCGTGGTGTTACTTTTCAGCTTCCGTCAGAACAATCTTCCATAACCATGATCCGATCAGTGTGACTCCAACTGTTCTATCCTGTCCCTAGCGTCCCAACCTATTGCTGTCTCAGAACCGGACGCCTCTCCTTTCACGTACGGAACAAAGGAAGAACGACTACCGCGGGAGCTCACTTGGTAACTCAAAGAGGGAAAGTTTATGACGATATAGAGGTATGTAATCAAAGTTACAAATACTGCAGTAGCTGATTCATGTAGTTTCTTCGCTCGTTCGCTCTTACTCCATGGATCCCAAATCAACCCGCTCCGATGTGTGAGGTAGGCTCCCGGGGGTAGGCTACAATAATGCTGACAACATGATGCCGAGGGTCGTTTAATAGTCTGAGGTATTTTTTTTCAGTTTTGCCGCTGGCTATCTCATTTGACAGAGTAGATCAAGTTACAACAGCTTACTCGAGGCGATACAGCCGCAGTCTACACAACGCTGCACGCTTATGCTACAAATGTATATCCTTGACATTGGGTTTTGTATGCACAAACATCGAGGCGGTGGTTGTGCACCGCCCCGTTTTTTTGTTGCATCCCCGCCGCGTGAGGATCCTATCCGTAGCCACGCAGATTTGAGGTAGTTTCTACCAAGTACCTGACAACATGGTAGGGTCTAGGTGTCTGCCCATTTCGCCTTATCTCAATTCGCCTTCTCTCATTTTGCCTTTTCTCATTTTGCCATTTTCAATTTCGCCTTTTCTCAATTCGCCTTCGAATATCTTGCCTTTGTTCTGTTCTGCCTTTGTCTTAATTCGCCTTACTCCCAATTCACCTTTATCATGTCTCACCTCATCCTACTTCGCCTTTGCCTTTAACCTATTCCGCCTTTGTGCCATTTTGCCTTGTCTCTTCTTGCCTTTTCTTGATTCGCCTTTGTCTCATTTCACCATCTTCCTATTTTGCCTTTACTCATTTTGCCATATTAATTTCGCCTTTTTCTCAAAATTTGCCATATCAATTTCGCCTTTTCTTTCGCAAAATAACAGCAAGGCAAAAGACAAAGGCAAAATGAGAGAAGGCGACGAATTAGGAAGAAGGCAAAAATCTAAATGCGAATTGAGACAAGGTAGAGTAAGAGAAGGCAAAAAAAGACAAAGGCGAATTAAGATGAAGGCAAAACTAGAAAAAGCCAAAAAAGGCAAATGAAAGAGAGGCAAAATAGGAAAAGGCGAGGTAGGCCTACGTCGAATAGCGACAAACGCAAGATGAGATAAGGTGGAGTAGGAGAAGGCGAAACGAGAGATGGCGAATCGGGAAAAGGCGAAATGTAGGCCTACCGGTACACTTTTTGAAGGCAAAATGGGAGATAAGGCGAAATAGCCTTATTTCTGAATCAAAACTTCTACCGTAACACTTGCGCGCAGCTGAGCTGGGCAAAAAGGCATTTGACGGACAAATCACCTGGGGTAGCGAGCATAAAGAGGTCGTAACCCTACGTCAGGCCTAAACCAGACGTAGTGCAAGGGCCACAACGAGCACTACGCCTGGCTTAGGCCAGACGTAGGGTTACGACCCCTTTATGCTCGCTACCCCTGAAACTTAGTGAGATCATAGGCCTAAAGTGACCGATTCCCTGAAACTGCACAGTGAGACCTCATACCGCGCAACCTCGGCTTCATGGAACTACTAATCCTCGGGACGAGGTTTTTGATAAGGATGCAGAATGATGCTGAAAGAATGACTGCTATCATCAAATTCCCGTTGTTTCTTTGTCGTCTGATTTGATGAGCAGGTACAATAAACTGTAGGGAACGTTGACATGTCGTCTTTTGGCCCCTTTGTTATTCATGCGCGTGTATTTTCTCAGTTTATTTTTGACGTCAGCCAATCTCGCAGAAGAATCAACATGATCAATCATCACTGCCATGACTGCTGTGCGCATGCACTGACATCAGTCAAGTCATGGACATGGTCATCTCGAACATGGCTGCATGCATGCATGTCGAATAATAGGCCTAGGCCTACATGCAATACAATAATGCACTGATTACATACACAGCTACAGGCCAGGTCCAGGAGGCCTGCACATGAGCAGCAGGCAGGCCTTCTTCGCCACTGTGGTGGTCATGGATCGTGGATGGTGGTGGCAGTGGTGCTCTAATAATTCTTTCTTTTGCAGGGGCGGATCCACGATTTCAGAAAAAAAGAGGGGGCACACTGTGCTAGAAACATTATTGAAATCTGTGGTGAATTTCAATGATTTGCTCCAAATTTCAGATTTTGACGGTTGAATTTCCAGATTTGTTGGCCGAAAGAGAGGGGCGTGCACCAGGTGCGCCCCTCGGCCCTCCCCCTTGGATCCGTGCCTGTTTGGCCTTTGTCATTGTGCATTAAAGGAGCTGGACGTCCAAGTTGTAAACACTCACTCACTGGTTCTCTATCCACACGACGCCTGCGGTGCTGCCACCTATTGTCGGTGATATGTACTGACGTGAATATCGTGAGTGAGTTGCGTTGGACCGAGCACCAGTCTAACGATCGCGGGGTGCTACTGGTGCTGCCATCTTTACGAAGGAATAAAACTAGTTTGCCGACCATGTTTGTAAACAAACCAGCTTGTTTACAACTTCGGCGTCTAACTCCTTTAAAATGTCCATCATATGAATGTCATGATGTGCTTTTGCTTTCTTCTTCCACTTCCATTCCAGTCAGTGACAGTCACAGAGTGCGTGGTGTGACTGTGATTGTGAGTGAGCAACGAGCTGATCATGCTGATGCCGCGATGGGCAGGCCATAGGTATCCCATGGCATGGGATTGTCGTGGTAGCAGCGCGGTAGTACACCGAAGGACATTGCCTTCCTCCCTTTTAATAAGTCTGTCCTCCCCATTTTCAGAATTAACACGATGGCAAGCCCAATCCAAGTTGTCTTCCTTCTGGTTGTAACAGTTTTTGTCAAAGCTGCCCTTGGTAGAATTTCTACCATAACAATTGGAGGTGTGCTCAGCTCAAAACAGCATATTGATGAATTCCATCAGTCAGTGAAGGCCCTCAATGCCCGCGAAGACACACGACTTGCAAAGGTGGTGTATAATTCCACTGCCACGATCATGGAGGAAAACCAGATCAAGTCTGCGATGTCGATTTGTAACAACCTTATTCCACACAAAGTGTTCGTAGTTGTAGTGAGCCATCCTCCAGGGGTCAGTGATCAAGCACCGTTTTCCGTCTCGTACACGTGTGGATTCTACAAAATTCCTGTGATAGGGTTGACTGCTCGTGACAGTGTTTTCTCTGATATGGTAAGTGGACATGTCATAAAGCCACCTGGGGGGGGGGGACTTCTCGCCACATGCCGTGGCGCTGGATGGTGAGGGGTTCAGTACTATAAAATGTGTGACCCGTCACATCGACACATCAAATCAGGTATTAAGTCGCTCTGAACTTGGTAGGTTGAGACCAACGTTTTGTCAGTTTCAGTAGGCCCAGGCTTTAATATTGTCTGCCTTTTGTAAAATCTGAGCAATTACAATTTCTTCCTTTACAATGTATCTCCAGTAGTTATTTTACTTTATCCTGGTTCATGTCTTGTGCGACTACTGTAAACCGTGAAATTTTCGCGTGCGTTTTATTTTCGCGGTCATGGACCGAAACGCGAACTTAAACAGTGCGAAAATACCAACCCTTATGCATTTTCCATTGAATTATGAAGGTACATGTAAGCAGTTTTCAAAAATAATAAATTCCCTAACTTTTAGCGGCGCGAAAATTTCACGGTTTACAGTATACCTGATTTGATGTGATGGGTCACATATTGTTGGGGAATGGGCAATTGCCTTGATGAGAAGTGCAGTAGCCAAAATTTCCTTCAAAAAATACTCCTGACGACCCATTGCACCCTTAGTCCCTATGACATGTATGATCTTTTTCTTTTCCAATCTTACTTGCACTTGCAGAATTTGCATGAGTCGTACTTGCGGACAGTCCCACCGTATGCTGATCAAGCTGCAGTCTGGGTGGACTTTATAAGACATTACAAGTGGAAGAGTGTCGTGCTAATGCACAGCACTGACAAGAATGGTCGCGCAGTGATGGCAAGATTCCAAAATGAGCTTGACTTGAGAGACGAGATGGTACGTTACCTTGCTTCTCTATGTCATGGGGCCGTATTCTAGAAGCTTCCTTAACCCTTAGAGCGCCGGGTTTTTTCAACTTTCCCTTCCCTGTGGCCGGGTTTTTTTTCGAAAAAAAAGAAAAAAATTGCCAAAAATGCATGCATGTGCTTTGAAATTTGAAGTTTATGNGGCAGCGCTGTGATCCGAGTCAAAAACATGGCGGCTGTATCACGAATGTTGAGGATGTCAACTCCAAAGTGGGGAGCAAAGTACCGAAGATGAAAGATACACACACTTAGACTATGCCGAGGATGACCTCCAGTTTATCGTCTATTAATCTAAAGCTTCCTTTATTGGAATTACGTGGTCGATTTTACATTTGAAGTGGAAAAGTTCAAGTGTCACTACGTGGAACTGCCGTCAATCAAACAACCGGCCTAACACAACGAACATTTCCACTTCAAACAAAGAAACAACACTCCTTCAGCACCTATATTTCGGCTTGTTCAATTGCAAATTATCACTAGATCATCCTCGAATTTACATAAACTCGCTCACCTCGACCGAAACTCTCTATTTTTCGCGTTTTAGTCGGCAACACACACATCGATATGTGACAGAGCCGCCATGTTTCACTCGGATCACAGCACTGCCACCTGAGAAACTCGGCTACTGCGTTGGCGATTCTCCACGGTGGACTTTTAATCCCCAAACCAAGCTTCCGGGTCATTCTAAATGTGTGACAGTCTAGGAAAACCCGGTGGATGTCGCTGAATGATCAACAAGGGCTGTCAGATTTCCTGTGCATTGATCTCCTAGGCCTAGCTACTGTTTACTATACCTGTTACGTAGTACATTTAAAGCCAGACACTATAGACAGATGGGTTATAATCGACGAGCCTAGTCTCGGTCACCCAGCCGCTGTTTCGAATCTGGGGAACCGTAGCAGTACTGTGTGGCTGGCTGGGCAAGACTACACACAGCATTGGGGATTCCCCAAGGGGATTCCCAAAACCTCGATGCAGGATAATGCTATAATATGTGGTTCTGTGGTTCTATACACTACGCACGCCTGTAGATGAGGTTGCACTATTATTTCGGCCGAACTGGAGAGTGAGTAGCGGTGCATAGTGTGTGGCTTTAAGCTATTGAAATGTGCGGGTTCGCAAGGCCATTAACACTTTCCTCAAATGCGACATCCGCCGGGTTTTCCTTGACCGCCACACAATTACTCTGACACCATTGTCCTTGTAACTCTCTTAAAAACCCATGTTATTTTCATCCTATTTTACTATCTTCAGATTGATAAGTTGATCGACTTCAAACTTGGAGAGAAAAACTTCCTTGACAAACTGTCATTCACAACAGATACCAGAATCATACTCCTGAGTGCTTCGTGAGTACTTCCTTACTTTACATTTCAGTGAACAGTTAAGGCGCTGCTCCACTTGACAGTTTTCTCGCAGAAGTTGGCTCTCAACGGGCAACTCAACTGCGAGAAGTTGTTTGTGTCATTGGTCTCAGCGTAAGCCGTGAAGAAACAAACAATGGAGAATTACCCATTGTGAGCCAACTTCTGCAAGAAAACTGTCAAGTGGAGCAGCGCATTTACATGCAAAAGAAAGTAGCGATGAACTCTTGAATGCTTTGAAAAGCCCATGGCATTCAGGGCTCTCAACAGTAGCAAATTACAGGCCTCAAAAGACCGGATGTCCAAGCTTTTGTACCCACCTGTTTTGCTCATGACCTAATGCACTGGGACAGAGTCAGAAGTACCTCCAGGATTTTCTGACTCTGTCCCCAGTACGAGTCCTACTTTATCAAGAAGCACCCCTACTCCAAAAGCTTGTCACATGCCCTAAGTCAAACCAAATGGATAACCGAGTACCAAACTGCTGGCTTGCATCTTGTTTTTCATCTGCACACATGATGGTTTTATCAAAATGTTTCCATTCTATAGGAAGGAGGATGCAGAGAGCATCTTCCGAGATGCTGTCACCTTAAACATGACGGACGGTGATTATGTTTGGCTCGTCACAGAACAAGTATTATCAGCCAAGAATGTGCCAACAGGTGAGTCAATATCAGCATCATACATATACTTACCCAGGGTTCTCCACAGGGTTTGAAACAGACCGGGCGCTGGTGACGTCACACGGTTACTGATATCGGAAGCCACTGCCGCACACGTGTCCTCAGGGGGGTCTGGGGGCCTCGCCCAGAAAAATTCGAAATCTAGAAGCCCTGAAATGTGGTCTCTTCATTTTAAGGAAAAAAGCAGCGAAAAATGCAGAAATTTTCATCTGCTACAAGATGATGTAAATTTTAATGCCATGTGACCGAAACAAAATGGTTGTTTTCACGCCAGAAATGAATGGAAATAACGTTAGAAAAAAGAAAGTTCGGTCGCACCGCTCGCAGCGCCACGTCGTGACGTTAGTTCCTCCGGTTCCCTATTGCTGGTTCTTTAGGATTAGATAAATGGCATTTTCACAACAGTTTTTCAGCCCTTTCACTACATGTTATCTCCTGTTATTTATTGTGGATGACATCCTTATTCAGGCCTTGCCGTTTGACGGGTGCAATTTTGCATGCACCTCGCAAACAATAGAAGTTCAATTGTTTGCGAGGTGCATGCAAAATCGCGCCCGTCAAATGGCAAGGCCTGCTCATTGTATTCCATTGACATCCTCATTGTATTCCATTGACATCCTCATTGTATTCCATTGACATCCTCATTGTATTCCATTGACATCCTCATTGTATTCCATTGACATCCTCATTGTATTCCATCCTCATTGTATTCCAGGTATTATTGGCATTTCATTGAAGAATAGCGAGGTGGAGAAATACCACATCCAAGATTCTGTGAAAATCATCGGAAATGCCTATAACAAAGCTTTCAAGAATAATAATATAACAGACCCCCCTACAGGCTGTGATGAGGGACACAACCCGTGGGTGAATGGCCCAGAATTGTACCAGTAAGACAAACATTTCTGTTGTAATCATTCGGTACCTTGGCAAAGCTGACCTCATCATTTGCTTGCTGTTCTCATGAATTGGTAATAAAGTTTGGAGGAAGGATTGGACGATGAAAGTTGGTGTTAAAACTTTGTTCAACATTTCCTGTTCAAAAGTTATGTGTTCACTTCTTGGGGTCAAAAATGATTTTCAAAACAACCGCAGTTGTCCATGCACTGACATACACAATAGACTCTATCACTTTAAAAGAGTGCAGCACCTGACAGGTCAGCGTCATGACGTCCCGCACGTCATTTCATGGTGTCTTGAGGTGAGATGAAAAAAATCAAATCGTTTCACGACGTCATAATCGCTGAAACAAGTCGCGTCATGGCGTTCAGAAATGACATGCGGGACGCCATGACGCTGACCCGTCAGGTGTTGCACTCTTTTGGAGTGATATCATCTATTGGTCGTCAGTCATGTGATGATCATGTGATGTGTCTCTTTTCAGTGCTTTGATTAGTGAGAAACTCGATGATGGCCTGACCGGTAGGGTTCACTTCAACAGCCTCGGTGATCGCGTCGATCCTATATATGACATCATAAATGTACAACCAGGAAACAAACAAGTGTCTGTGGGGACCTTTAAGTCAGAAAACGCTACTGTAAGTATCATTCATTACAGTGGAACCTCTCTATTAAGGACACCATTAGGACTGACAAGTGCTGTCCTTAATTGAGAGGTGTCCTGATTACAGAGGTTAAAATGAATAGAAACGGTCAATTTGGGACTGAACTTTGGTGTCCTTAATAGAGAGGTGTCCTCCTGGCAGATGTGTCCTGTAAGAGAGGTTCAAATGTAGATGTATTTCTAAGTATCTTGGTTGTCTTCAAGTCGTGGGGTTTTCAGAAAGTCCACAGTTGAAGTACGGCTGACCAGTACAGGAGTTCATGAACTCTGGAGAGAATGTGCTGAGGAATTCAGACCTCGACAACTTAAAGCGGACTATTCGCGCCGAGTGAAAGATTCCACAGAACGGTTTCCGGAGCGGCCGCTGCAATGCATTTACCAGTTGTTGTTACGAATAAAAC
>NMRB01000617.1:248012-285586 GCA_002633025.1 Notospermus geniculatus
AAGTAACTACTATTACTCAGGAACGACTTGACGTAGAGTGCTCAAATTTGATATTTACGTCCCTCTAGATGACCTTTACATGCATGTCGAATTTCGGCCTGATTTGACTTCCAACATGGCCACCAGGTGGCGTAACCCAAAAATCATCAAAGTGCTGTAACTCAGGAACGACTTAACCCAAAGTGCTCCAATTTGCTATGTGGCCCCCTGCAGATGACCTTTATGTGCATGTGAAGTTTCGGCCTGATCGGACATCCAATATGGCCGCCAGGTGGCGTAACCCGAAAATCATCAAAGTGCTGTAACTCAGGGACAACTTGACCCAAAGCGCTCCAATGTGCTATGTGGCCCTCTGCAGAAGACCTTTATGTGCATGTGAAGTTCTGGCCCAATCGGACATCCAATATGGCCGCCAGGTGGCGTAAACCGAAAATTGTCAAAGTGCTGTAACTCAGGAATGACGTGACCCAAAGCGCACCAATGTGCTATGTGGTCCCCTGCAGATGACCTTTATGTGCATGTGAAGTTCCGGCCCGATCGGACATCCAATATGGCCGCCAGGTGGCCCCCCAAATTATCAAAGTCCTACTCGGGAATGACTTGACCCAGATTGTTCATCCCTCTGTCATTAGACTGTTAGTTTTATGTCCAACCCGGTGAGCACATGGTCCATGGACCATTTCATATTTATCCCCAAATAATTTTCTTGGGGATGGAATTCTCCCCATTCTCCCCTCTGGCAGAAACCCTGGATATGTGGGAGGTTGAGTGATGTAGAAGCCATGTAGGTGAGGTCTAGCCCTGTCGCAGTGGTCCTATAAGGAGACGGAGGCTCCTTGATATTGTAAACTTGATTCTTGATATTGTAACCTTGGACTCAAAGGCGTGTGAGTCAAATCTGTGATGGGTCAGTTCTAGAATTCTGTTCATCCTTTTTGTGCTACACTGCTGTTGTTGATTAGTTAGATTACTTCAGGCATTAGTGAGGTTCTGCAAACTTATGTTTTACATTTACGATTACAATTTGAAAATGTCATGACGTCAGTTCTGCGGGAAGTTTTTACGTGCAAATCACTTGCTACACCTAAGAAACTTACGATTTAATCAAAGCCGAATATTTCACTTTTGTAATCCAAGAATTCACTTGCAATTTAACACATTCATAAATGGGTATACTTTGCAGTTGCAGCAAAAATGACAAGAAGAATGCTTGGCACATCTGCCCTGGAGCGCTTGCCAAACATGGGATACATCGACCCTCATTCACATGGCACGGGAAGTTTCAAGTCAAATGATGACGCCATCGCGTCACGTTCATTCTTGACATGAGGCGTGACGTCATGACGTCGTCAAATCGTAATCGTAAATGTAAAACGTAAGCTTGCAGGAACTCCCTAATATCATGGATTGATCGCCAGCTTTTTGGTGAAAAATAATGGGAAATTTTCCCATGGTCGGACTTTAATGTACTCTTTTCCCATTTTCTCTATCCACCTCTAGATTTCAGCGAGCCATTTTGCTGTAAAGGGTATTGTATAGACATGATTGAAAAACTCAGCGCTGAGGCAAACTTTACATACGAGATCCATCTGGTCAAGGATGGCACGTTTGGTGCAAGTGAGGTAGCTGCCAGATTCTATCAGCCTGCGTCACCCAGCATCATGCCACCAAAGCACAGAGTGAGGGGAGCCCCAGAGTTCTAGAAAGGGACTTGAGCCCCTTCCACTCAAGTTCTGCTCCGAATGAGGCAGACAATATATGCATCCTGCTCTGATCCTACTCCCTAAAACAGACAAAATACAGAACACCTCATGGTCGATTTGGATAGGCCTGCAGGGTTTCCGCCAGAGGGGGGCAGGAGCCCCCCTTTCATGACCCCCCCCCCCTTATAATTGCAGAGCAGTGTCTTTAAATTACCCTTATTTTCATTCAAGAGATACAACAATCGAACGAAGATCTGTACACAGGAAGTTTTAAGCTCTGAATGCTTGGAAAATGCATCTCTGAACTTCTGGAAAAATATTTTCTGGGGATGGCCCCAGGCCCCCCACTTCGGGATTGTGCCCCCCCCCTAAATATTTTTCTGGCGGAAACCCTGGCCTGGGCAAATGAAGCTGTCACCCATCCCAGCGTTACCCTTGGAACATTGGGGCTCACCAAGAATGATGCCACTCGTGGAATGCAGTCTTCAATTTCACTAGTGCGTTAGATTTCAGAATATCGTCCTGTGCTTTTAATTTCAGGTCCCGTCCTGTTCATTTCTTTCCCAGGCAGCATTGTGTGGATTCTATGGGACTTGGTGTATGAAAATGATCACCTTATGTTGACCCATATCAAGGCATAAAGATGGTAATCATAAATTTCGTGCCGATAATAATGCACTTAAAAATCACATAACTTTTGTCTTTTCTCACCATTGCTTGTCAGCCCTATGAATATACAAGTCATGGACCTAAAAAATCCTCAGCCGCTGTTGAAACTGACATAAACCTGCAGTAACCTACACCTTGATACATGTAGGTGGTACAATGGGAGATTTACTGCCGTTGGAAGCCGCCTGTCAGCGGTCCTAGAAGGTCACAAAATTTGATCTGACAGACGTGAAGCCCGCGTGCAAACGAGTGCAGTTCTGTCTCCAACGTTGCCTCCATAGGAGTTTTTTGTCTCAGCATCCTGTCACCGCACACGGTGCGTCAGTCGCCACACACGAGCACAGGTTTGTCTCCTGTAGATGCGGCGTGACGTAATTCCGTCATGTTTGATCTGCGTTGGAGGCAAAAAAATCCGTCTCCGCCTCTGCCTTCGACCACCGCACATAATGACATTTGTACGTAGGAGGCAAAAATCGCCATAGTTGGAGGCAAAATTGCACTCATGTGCGGCCCGCTTTAGCCACGGCGTCCACGTGATTATGGATGACATCATGGCGTGCATTTCTTCTTTGTGACGTCAAATTCCATGACGTCAAAAATTCAACATAAACGTTCTTCAACGGTTTTAGGACCGCTAACTGGTGGTGGCCTCTAAAGGCAGTAAAGTCTCCCATTAAGGCTATGGGCTATCTAGAACTTGTATATCCATGGGAATGACTAACACACTCACTTGAAGGCTCTAAAATCTCATGAAGAAGGCATCCAAGCACACAATCACATGTAGCATTAGCAGTGCACACTTTCTCTTACAGAGGACACTAACAAACTATGAACAAGGACATTTGGCAATCTCGTACCCAGAGTTCAATGCCACATTAACTCTGGAAAGGGCTAGACTGGTACTACTTCTGCACAGTGAAAATGCATTGTCAAGGCGGATGAATTTCTGACCGTTGCACAACCAATTGCGTAGGGATTCGAAAGAGTTCGGACTTTGTTCCTTTAAATAAAACATTGAATACCCAACGGAATGTTAAAATAGTACCGGTAGTATATTTACAAATACTGGAACAAATTTTTAAAGGCAAACTGTATCCAATATCTACCGGTATATCAAAAGTATTTGAAGTCAGTCCTAGAATGCACTCCTCTAGCCTGATATGTTTTCGCTGAATTCAGATATTGCATACCACGAGAATGGCGAAAATATCGAAATCCGACATTTCGTGAGATTTGCTGTTATCACCATTTTGTCTGGATATTTTGTGGAATTTTTTCCCCTTTCAACAACATGTTGAATGGGGGTATTACCTGACAGCGTTTGGAAACAGAAGTTGATATTCATACACCTGTGATTCAAGTTTGATGTCTTTGATATTTTCCAATATGTCAAATTTCGATATTTTCACCACTTTCGTGATATCCAGCATCTGAATTCAGCGAAAACATATCAGACTAGAGGAGTGCATATCTAGGACTGACTTCAAATACTTTTGATATAGATATTGGAATGCCGAAGTGACAAATTTTGCTGAATTCCCTCTGTTCGAATATTAATTCACACCACTGTATATCACCTGGTAGCACCAATACAAGGTGCAATTTTACCCTATCATAGTCCTAATGGACATATACTGTTTTATTTCTCTTCTGAGGTCACTAACAAACCTGGCAGCACACTAATCACAACCTGACTTTGGGCCCTACCATCTTGCTATTTTGAAGGCAAGTCCAAGGGTATCACTCATGCACCAAGTCACCATTCTATTTTCACGTAACAGCTGTGTTTTCATTTCATTAACCACTCACCATCTGATTATTTTTGAGGAAATATTGCAATAGAAGATGCCTTATAGTCATAGATTTCTAGAAGGTGGTTTTCATGACGGTCTGAAGATGCAGTCTATATATGTGCTGGAATTGTCTGGCTATTTTGCTGAATTGAAAGTGGTGTACATGTTTAAGGTGTCTGGAATAATAATACAGATACAATGGGGAACCCGCCATGCGGTTTATCCCGACAGGTCGGCGCTGCGTGCGGTTGTACCGAAACGGCGTCATTTTAGGTGTTGACGTTTGCCTCGTGAAAAAACTTCCTGCATTTTTCTACAGGAAAAATGACACAAAAGACGTTGCTTTTATCGCCATCGTATCTCTTCATTTTAAGAAAAAAAGGAATGAGATTAAAAGAAAATTTCATCTTCTACACGATAATGTAAGTCTTACTGTCGGGCGACCAACACAAATGGAAATAATGTTAGAAAAAAGAGATTTCGGTACAGCCGTTCGTAGCGCCACGTTGTGACGTTAGTGTGCAGGTTCCTCATTACTCACGTTATCTTCATTACTGAAAACCTGGTGAGTCATTGCATTTCCAATGGATGATTCCAGCACTGTTTCTTATTAACAGTACTAACAGCTTGTATTCTGGGTTTCTTGTCCGCATGCTGACTAGGAATGCCACACAGATTGATATCAGACACTGACCACTGCATAGTGACACCACGTTTGCTTTCATCTCTTAAAGAGGCATTGTCCCCAAACAGACGGTATACAGCTGCTGTTTGTTGCCCACATTGCTACTATATTATAAAATAAATCATTGCAGTTGATTGGCAACAACGTCTCCAGGCCAAACGCAGTCAAGGCAGTGTTGGCGAGGCCAGTCCCCATGCTTTCTCCTGTACATTGACGATGTCATTGATGTCCCACGTGGGTTTTGTAAACTTTTCAAGTCAAATGTTTAGGTTTCCAAAGCGAGTATTGCATTGAGCAGTTATAGATTCCCAAGTTTTATGACCGACATGACCCCAAGGTTCTAAGCTATCCACTGGTATGTTTAATTAGTACATAGGAGCGACCAGAGACCTGGCGACAGTAATGAGTTAAAAATGGCATGCATGGTTGAATTCTCGTAAACGTTCCCAGTTAAAAGCATGGATCTATAGTAATCCTTTTACCCGTGTCTGCATGCACATAAAGTAGTGATGAACTGATGCTAACCAAAAGGCCTGATATCATGATAGGTCAAGTGTGGTGTCTCTCTGCATTGGTCAGTGTCTGGCACACATATTCGGTGTAGAATTGGTAGAAAAAATAGAGTTATGGTTAACCATTCTACTGCCAAGGTCAATTTTTGTTTAAAATGAAAAAAAAGGTTGAAAAGCACCTGAAATCCATCAGTAGGTATAATGAATACCTGTGCGACAGGGTTTCTGCAAGATTTCAGGTTTTTGTATGTTTATTAGTCTTGATAAAATGGCCGGAGGCAGTGAAATGGTTAGCTTATTCTTTCTTCTTCCTCACCAGTTGAGTTCCAACAGCTTGTCATAGGCAGGTTAGCCTTTTGAGGTTGAATTTTTGTTTGATTTTTTCGTTTAGCCTTTGAGGAGCCGGTGTGTTGTTATGGTTACTGCATAGATATGCTGAAAGAAATAGCGGAAAACGTCAACTTTACATACGAGGTCCATCTGGTGCGCGATGGTCAGTTTGGAATCAACAAAGACAAGGCAAGTTGGGCATAGTCCATGAACGTTCAGGGCTGTCAAGAAAACCATGGGTCGTTTCCCTGTCATTTGGAAACAGGGTCAAATGAGATAAGGGCTGAAGTCTCAGTTTTGACTGGTTTAATTTTGGCCAGCATTGAGGTTTGTGGACAGTCCATAAAGTGTTAGTTTCAAATACCCTCCAGTGCGCACTCCTGATGATGCTGTGGCTCAATGAGGAACCGGAGTGTCCAAAGGTGGCGCTGGGGAACAACTCAGTTTTAACACAAAAGCGCATGCTCTGCGACGTCGAAAACGTCATTGACGTTGCACATCGTTCGTGACGTTATGTGCAATACGTCATTCAGAATCAATGACGTTGCTCTTCGGTTTGTTATTTACGCTAAAATAGTCAATTTTATCAATTAAATGCAACATGTTCCTGCTTGAATTTTCGTTTGAAAACATTCAGATACATTGAGTCAGTCCTACACTTGATGATGAACGTGTAAAATTCGAAATTCAATGGGCTACTTCAGGTATATTAGGGCTAGAAGTAGGGTGTGGTTTCAGAATTAAATGGCAAATAACGTTGTCATTTTTTCGACGTCATAGTTTTAACTGAGTTGTTCGTCGTGCCACGTCACGGACTAGTTGCTCCGGTTCCTCATTGCTAAGTGGAACGCTCAAGTATTAAACAACATGATATCAGCTTCCAAGCTTGTCAACACAGAGTTTGGAAATCAGCCCCCCCCCCCCCACACACACACACTTTGATGTGGGATGGTCTATCGTGGGTTGCCTCCGAGAGATGAACGGTTGGTTCATATTCACAACTTCGTTAAACTGCGGCATTCAAAGCAAAGAGCTTTGCCCAAGGACACACTAGATAGCTGAGAAGAGCTCAGATTCAGAGTCGAGTGTGCACTGAAGGGTATCCTTGTCTTCCAACTCCCATCCATCACTGTCGAGACAGTTTTATCAGCAAATGTGCTGATAAATATCTTTTATTAAACTCTTATATACATGTGCTTCTCAGGCTTGAGTCCAGGCCTGTGAAATCTGGCGAAATTCCATTTGCTTATAACCTCAGTTGCAAATTTGATTGAATCACATCATTGTGCATGTTTAACTCCGAATGTTATGTTATTTCTTAATTCATCTGCCCCCCAGAGTCCAGCAGACGGCATCGTCTGTCAAAGTTTTCTCACGTCCTATGGTATTGATTGAAAATTATTTGAAGAAAGGTTGTTCCTGTGAACCACAGGAAGAAAGTTTCTTCAAATTTTTTCCAATTTATTTCCAAGGATTTTAGAAAAATTCAAAAGAAGGGCTTACTGGAAAAAGCGGAACGGAACGGAACAGGCGGAATCGTTCCGCCAAAGGGAGCGACCATTATTTGTAAAATGATGATGACTAGACTGATTTATCGTCTTTGCGGCCCTGCTTGTGCAGAGTAGGAATTATTTAGCATAGAAATTCTGACAGCGGTCGTCGTTTCGAGCTCCTGTCTTGTACAGTAACCTTACAAAATGTAGGGCCTATATGAACATTCCTAAAGCATGATCTTCGATGACAACATTACGATGGCGCCCCATAGCCGGCTGCGATATTGCCCTGTAAGCCGATAGATCTACCAGTATATTGCGCAATGCCTCTATGCACCCTGGCCTATGCCACAACTCGTCGATTATCATTGGCAAGCAGCAGCTTATCACAGCGGCGGATTTTGAGCCCACTTCGTCTATCATTATTGCAGTTTTTTCCAGTCGCACACTTGCGCCACAACAAATAGTAGTAGGTGTAGGCCTACTCACGGCAGTCACTCCGCGCCGGACAAACTGCAAACGCACAGAGGATCGCTTACACGTGCACATTTGTAAAGTTCTCTGTCTAACTGAAAAGTTCGGCTGTCTTTTCAGAATAACTTAGTTTGTATTTCCAGGTTACGTGGGCTTACCACGGTTTGAATGAAACGAAAGACCAAAGTGGACTCAAAACTTATCTCTATTCTTACAACTCCCAGCATATATACATTCTTTAAATATACATGTAATAGCAAAAATAGATAAAATCGACTTTTTTTGATAATAGGCATAATCAGAAAAGCACGTCAAACGGCAGTTAAGACAATTAGGACATCCGCTTGAAAATTTGATTTGGAACAATCGTACAGCCAAAAAAGTGCCAACTACCGACATCCGAAAGTCCCAAATTCTCAGTGATCACTCAAATAATGAATAATAATTTACAAACAGTTTATATTATTAAGTCACTATCAAAAGTGGCTAAAAGCGTAATTACCATCTGACCATGGTCAGATGGTAACTCGGCGCCTGTTAACTTTCGATCATAGTAAAAAGAATGACATCCATAAAGGGTATCAAACCTTATGTTAAGGACCCATACTTTACCTAACGTCAGATGGAGATCGGACATGTAACTGGGTGAGCCAAGGTTATTGTGGAATTGGTCCCAATGAACTGTCAATTAAAAAAAAATGATTTGGAAAACAAGTGCGTGACGGAATAATCAATGCTCCCAACCATCCGTGACTCGAGGTCACAAATGCAGTGCATTTGGAATAGGACAGCAAGATTAGGTACGAGGCTGATTCCGTTCCGCCTGTACCGCATTTTCCAGTAAGCCCAAAAGAAGATACCGTCTGTTCAAACCTGGGGGCAGATGAGTTAACAAACATCACATAAAGTTTTCATTCTGCACTGCTGAATGTGCATGAGCTGTTCCAAGCATCATTTGTGTGCACACTGTGGTTTTGACCTCTTCTGACAGGCCTGCCTTCTTTGTTTTGTAGCAGTACCCCCCCCCCCCCAGCCATTTTTATCCTGCTCAAAACCTGGCCACTTTTAACGCTTTGAATATTTAAAGTACTTTGGCGAGGTGCTTGGTTTTGGACAGTCCTGCTTCTTGCATTGTCGCTCAGACCTGTGTACACCATACTCCAATATGCATTGTGCACACAAAGTACATTTTGTACCAAGAGCAGATATCCAACATGAGCACAAAAAACGACACACAAAATGATAGTATAAGTAAAGTCGTCGCCGAATTGCGCAAATTTTCGACCCCGGTTCAGCCACTTTCTAGTAGAGAAAGCACCAAGAGCAGACGTTTATGAGAAAGCTGTTGGGAAAAGCCTTTGGAGAGTGTCAGAACTCTTAATGCCCATAACACTTGAAAGTGATTGACTACCGGGTACATGATTGAGGAGAACCAAATGCCATTGACTGAACTTTTGTGCCATTACCGGTACTCTGTTGCATTACGGTAATCAACAAGTCGTCTGTTTTGTTTCAGGATCCATATGCCAACTTGAAGTCTAATCGAGTATGTATCAGCCCTCCATGTGTGGTAAAATTCCCGCTGTATCCTTGGTATTTGTAATTTGGCAATGTTTGCTGCTGCTGTCAGCATTGGGAACTGAAATATTTGAAAAACACAGCTGGAATGAACTCTTTTCTGTAAACCATGTTTCTGAAGTTTTCTTTTTGTGCTGAAGTATCTCCTGCCTCTGTCGTCTGATATGATATGTTTCTTCTTCGATAGCGCAACAGTAATAACAACAAGGACAAGAAATGGAATGGGATGATGGGGGAGGTGCTATCAGGGGTGGCCGACTTGATCGTAGCTCCAATGACCATCACACCTGAGCGAGCAGAGAGTATTGACTTCACCAAGCCGTTTAAGTATCAGGGTTTGACCATCTTGGTACGAAAGGTGGGTATCGTTTATTCTTATCAAGTAGTGACCTCTATTGCTTGAAGAAGACATCAGTACATTCATCATGTCCTCGGCTCTCGTAGATCTGTGACGTCATCTCAGTTGAGGATATCACATCTGTGGCATCATCTCAGTTGAGGATATCACATCTGTGGCGTCATCTCAGTTGAGGATATCACATCTGTGACGTCATCTCAGTTGAGGATAACAAAGTATCCAACCTGATGCGCCGCCATGCGCACATCTCGTGCTGTCATGAGATTGGGGCGATAGTTGATTGCCAGCACTTGACGTGCCCATGACAACGTATAGGNGTTGAGGATATCACATCGTGATGTGGTCTCAGTTGAGGATATCACATTAGTGACGTCATCTCAGTTGAGGATATCACATCTGTGACGTCATCTCAGTAGAGGACATGACATCCGTGACATCATCTCAGTTTCCCACATTTCACCAATCATCATTTTCTTTCAGGAAGAGAAGAATTCAAGTCTTGCCTCGTTCCTGCAACCCTTCCGGGATACCCTCTGGATCCTCGTCGGGCTCTCAGTACACGTGGTGGCTCTCGTGCTGTATCTCTTGGACAGGTTCAGTCCGTTTGGGCGATTCAAGCTCGCCCGAAGCAATGATTCGGAGGAGGATGCCCTCAATTTGTCCAGTGCCATGTGGTTTGCCTGGGGTGTGCTGCTCAACAGTGGCATAGGGGAGGGTAAGTCAACATATGTGACCGGGTCTGTAAAAACCTGGCCAAAGTCACTGGGGAGTGACATAGGCCTTGATCATACCTGCCCTTTGTTGCACAATCAATAAGGATTTTTTTGCCACTAACGGACCGTCGTTTTTTCATTGTGATGACACTCCCTATGTAACCTATTAACCCTGTGGTTCAGCGACTTTGGAAGGGTTTTGCCAGACTTGGTCACATATCATCAGTGTATGAGTGTAGATAATGAGGATCAGAGCTGCTTCGACACTGTCACTGAGTCACATGCTGGGTCAGGGGAGGTTCTCTTTAACCTCTGTTGGTTGTCGAGCTTCACATCACATATCCAGTGGCTTGCTTTGTTCAATGACGTCACAGATGATTACTTAGCAGGATGTCAGTGTTAAGTTTAAAATTTACCATTTTGTAGTCGGTGTCCCTTCATGACATTACCATCTATTCTATCATTCGGTTAGGAAACAACTGTGACTGAGGTAGTTCACACTGTATCATTTGCAACAAATTCTTGTTTTCAGGTACCCCTCGGAGTTTCAGTGCCCGAGTGTTGGGCATGGTGTGGGCAGGTTTTGCCATGATCATCGTGGCTTCCTATACTGCCAACTTGGCTGCTTTCCTTGTGTTGGATCGGCCTGAAGCCTCCATCAGTGGCATTGATGATGCTAGAGTAAGTCAGACAATGCTGAATACTAAGATTATTTGCATAGTTTAGCAGTCGGTGAAAACTACATGTACCCCGGTAGGCATGTAAATGCCATGTAAATCTCAAGACGTCACATCACGTTGGATATCACATCTGTGGCGTCATCTCAGTTGAGGATATCACATCTGTGGCGTCATCTCAGTTGAGGATATCACATCTGTGGCGTCATCTCAGTTGAGGATATCACATCTGTGGCGTCATCTCAGTTGAGGATATCACATCCGTGACGTCATCTCAGTTGAAGATATCACATCTGTGACATCATCTCAGTTGAGGATATCACATCTGTGACATCATCTCAGTTGAGGATATCACATCGTGATGTGGTCTCAGTTGAGGATATCACATTAGTGACGTCATCTCAGTTGAGGATATCACATCCGTGACGTCACCTCAGTTTCCCAGATTTCACCAATCGTCGTTTTCTTTCAGGAAGAGAAGAATTCGAGTCTTGCGTCGTTCCTGCAACCCTTCCGGGATACCCTCTGGATCCTCGTCGGGCTCTCAGTACACGTGGTGGCTCTCGTGCTCTATCTCTTGGACAGGTTCAGTCCGTTCGGGCGATTTAAGCTCGCCCGGAGCAATGATTCGGAGGAGGATGCCCTCAATTTGTCCAGTGCCATGTGGTTTGCCTGGGGTGTGCTGCTCAACAGTGGCATAGGGGAGGGTAAGTCAACATATGTGACCAGGTCTGTGAAAACCTGGCCAAAGTCACTGGGGAGTGACATAGGCCTTGATCATACCTGCCCTTTGTTGCACAATCAATAAGGATTTTTTTGCCACTAAGGGACCGTCGTTTTTTCATTGTGATGACACTCCCTATGTAACCTATTAACCCTGTGGTGTTCAGCGACTTTGGAAGGGTTCTGCCAGACTTGGTCACATATCATCAGTGTATGAGTGTAGATAATGAGGATCAGAGCTTCGACACTGTCACTGAGTCGCATGCTGGGTCAGGGGAGGTTCTCTTTAACCTCTGTTGGTTTTCGAGCTTCACATCACATATCCAGTGGCTTGCTTTGTTCAATGACGTCACAGATGATTACTTAGCAGGATGTCAGTGTTAAGTTTAAAATTTACCATTTTGTAGTCAGTGTCCCTTCATGACATTACCACCTATTCTATCATTCGGTTAGGAAACAACTGTGACTGAGGTAGTTCACACTGTATCATTTGCAACAAATTCTTGTTTTCAGGTACCCCTCGGAGTTTCAGTGCCCGAGTGTTGGGCATGGTGTGGGCAGGTTTCGCCATGATCATCGTGGCTTCCTATACTGCCAACTTGGCTGCTTTCCTTGTGTTGGATCGGCCTGAAGCCTCCATCAGTGGCATTGATGATGCTAGAGTAAGTCAAACAATGCTGAATACTAAGATTATTTGCATAGTTTAGCAGTCGGTGAAAACTACATGTACCCCGGTAGGCATGTAAATGCCATGTAAATCTCAAAGAGGGTTCTTACTCAACGTACCGTAGCAGGGCTTTCATTAACATTTTCCCTACCTGGGTCATGACTTCCACAATTTTTTTATGGAAGTCAATTTGGGAAGATGCTGGGGTCTTTAGACTGCCAGCAAATCTTTTTGGGGGTCATGACTTATTATATTTTACTGGGGTCAAATCTTCCCTTCATATGCTGCTACCGGTACCGCGTGTGAGCTAGGAGTGTGTGGTTGCCATGGGCGACAGGAATCCCCAGTTCTATTTTCAGTTGCGTTCGTAAGGGTTCGGCGTGTTGAAGAAAATTTGGCCAGCGTGCGCCAGGGTCCTATGGCGTAAATGGAGACTGAGTATACAGTATGGGACTTCCGCACTTTCTCTGTCAGCGTATCATCCAATTTACCTGCGTTTTTGAGACTTGAGAGTTATTTATATTTGCGTCATTTCTGTGGTTTACATGCGTAATAGACGCCGTACGCAGGCTTAATGAAAGCCCTGCCGTAGAATCTAATGGAGTGATACATGTAGCTGTCATGCTAATTGCCGTCCTCCACCGTCTGCTACCGTCCTCCACCGTCCACCACCCCTTTTGTACTGCTATTGTACCGTCATCCACCTCAATATTTCTTTAAAACATCTTTTTCTTCATCTTTCTCTCAAAAAATAATGTGAACCGCATCAAAATCGGTTTTCACATCACAGATTATTCTGTTTTTTGTCATCGTCCACCACCATGAATCGTCAGTCAGCGCATCATCGGATAGTGCATTCGGGAAATATGTTGTCATCTAACCTGGTTCCATGGGCGTCCAACGGTGGCGCTGACTGACGATTCGTGGTACACCGGTGGTGAACGGTGAAAAAAAACAGAATATTCTGTGATGTGTTTTCCGATTCTGATGCGGTCTACATTAATTTTCGCGAGAAAGAAAAAGAAAAAGATGTTTTAAAGTGGAGGACGGTACAATAGGATTACAAAAGGGGTGGTGGACGGTAGAAGATGGTGGAGGACGGCAATTAGCATGACCCAGTGATAGGCCTGGGAAAGAAACACTGACACATCTGACCTCAGAGGTTGTGGGATGGTTGCCAAAGTTGCTCAGTGGAAACATAGCATTGTTACTACTGTTTGCTTTGTTCTCTCCAGTTGAGGAACCCTCAAGATGAGTTCAAGTACACCACGATCAAGAACAGTGCCGTGGAGATGTATTTCAAACGCCAGGTGGAGCTGTCCACGATGTATCGTACCATGGAAGAGTTTAGGCCTAGTTATAAACGACCAGAGGAAGCTATCCAGGCCGTCATTGACAAGTAAGCACAATCAGGCGCCGTCGATGAGGCGGTTTGTGGTGTAGTGCAATGGAATCTGCGACACCTCTCAGGTTGTGGGTTCAACCACTTGCCAGACCTGTTTTTCATTGAATGGAGAGGGTGACACCCTCTGACAGTGCAGGGTTCGGTGATATTGGGTCATATGAATAGACTAGCAAATGCTTTAACTTCAAATTTGTACAGCATTGCCTAGTGCATTTGTGTTGCAAAATTCAAGTAAAAGCATAACTAGTCTTTATTCTGATATGATCCAGTGAATCATGGCATGAACAATTTTGGGTCAAACCTATCCGTCCCTTTTCAACAAAAACTTCATAACTTTGAAGTGAACAATTTTGGGTCAAACCTATCCGTCCCTTTTCAACAAAAACTTTGAAATGTCTCTTTCTTGCAGGAAACTGCAGGCATTTATCTGGGATTCCTCGCGTCTCGAGTATGAGGCGGCTAGGAATTGCGATCTATTGGCATACAACAGTTGGCAGCGTTTGACGCAGATTCTCGTCTTCGGCATACAACGTGTTAACTAGTCTTTATTCTGAATATGATCCAATGAATCATGGCATGAACAATTTTGGGTCAAACCTATCCGTCCCTTTTCAACAAAAACTTCATAACTTTGAAATGTCTCTTTCTTGCAGGAAACTGCAGGCATTTATCTGGGATTCCTCGCGTCTCGAGTATGAGGCGGCTAGGAATTGCGATCTTGTGACTGCAGGAGAGATGTTCGGTCGTTCTGGATTCGGGATCGGGATGAGAAAGAACAGTCCATGGCTCAATCAGATATCACTGACTATTCTTAGCTTGCATGAATGTAAGTATCACAATGCCGTCCAGACATGGAGAATTTGTTGGCTCGTAAGTGGCTGCCTTTTAGGTCGGTTGACTCTCACCTGAGCCAGACCCCCAGGAAGTCACTCTCCCCCAGACTACTTTCCAGGGCCGACCGCCAAGAAACTCTGTTAGCACTAACAGGGCCTAACAGAGAAATTTTGTAATGGTAAAAGCCATTGCATACCTCTCTGTTAGGCACTGTTAGTGCTATCGGAGTTTCGTGACGGCCCACCCTGGACTTTATTGCCTCCCTTACATTTACATCCCTTAGGCTGCACCGACCCTTCGGACCCCTGTGAAACGCGTTTCAGAGGGGTCCGATTTAGAGAGCTGAGATGGTGATTAGTCCCAATCCTATTGTTTTCCTTCTCTGCTAAATTTATAGTAAAATGGAAAAGAGGTCTGTGCATTGTCTAAATGTTTTCCAGTTGAACAGAAAATGCTTTGTTATATCAAAAAACACTTTTAAATTTTTAATTCCAATGAATAATAACGGTTTTACAACACTAAATTTGTAGCACATTCGGGCCGAAACCATTATGGATTCCCCCTTGCCTTGATACACATGCTTGCTTGATCTGTCCTACTTTAGAGCATTGGAATGGCCCACTTATAATCAGAGGGGTGCTAGAGCCTGTGCAATTAGGTCAGTGACTCAGATCAACCAGATGATGTAAGATTATGTAAAATGAGTCAAAGTGGGAAGGTGTAACAAATTTGCTAAGGCCTCGTTTACCTAATTTCTTGTTCGCTCATCTTCTCATCACGTAGAATTCCTCTTGCAGCTGGTTTCATGGAGCAGTTGGACATGGCGTGGATCCTGGCACCATCCACAGACTGTCCAGAAAATGACCAGTCACCCGCTACTCTAGGGTTGACAAACATGGCAGGTTGGTTAGAGGTTCATTCTGAGAATGCATGACTCTGGAGCTACAGTGGTGTGAATTAATATTCGAACAGAGGGAATTCAGCTTTTCATTAAAGGCAAACTGTATCCAATATCTATATCAAAAGTATTTGAAGTCAGTCCTAGAATGCACTCCTCTAGTCTAATATGTTTTCGCTGAATTCAGATACTGCATATCACGAGAATGGCGAAAATATCGAAATTTGACATTTCTTGAGATTTGCTGTTATCACCATTTTGTCTGGATATTTTGTGGAATTTTTTCCCCTTGCACAACATGTTGAATGGGGGTATTACCTGACAGCGTTTGGAAACATAAGTTGATATTCATACACCTGTGATTCAAGTTTTATGTCTTTGATATTTTCCAATATGTCAAATTTCGATATTTTCACCACTTTCGTGATATCCAGCATCTGAATTCAGCGAAAACATATCAGACTAGAGGAGTGCATATCTAGGACTGACTTCAAATACTTTTGATATAGATATTGGAATACCGAAGTGACAAATTTTGCTGAATTCCCTCTGTTCGAATATTAATTCACACCACTGTACATTGTTTTGTATACATAAGTGATGTTTTGGTATTCTCTGTACATTACGTGTTGATATCCAACATAGAGCACAAAGAACGACACACAAAATGGTACGATATGTAAAAGTCGTCTCCGAAATTTGCATATTTTCGCCCCCAACCGGGGTCTTCCTCGGGCACTTTCTAGTATACTGCCTTCACACCTTTTGCGCATCGAAATCGGTTTCCGTAAATCGAAATACAGAAGTCGATTTGGTTACACCGGGTCGTGTCACACTACAACTACCGGTAAACTGATTTCGATGCGAAACAAAACGTGTCACACTCAACCCACAATGAAGTGTTTCGCGATAACTATTTCGATTTGGCTAACGTGCATCAAAACCGATACAAATACTGGTTTCGTTAAATCGGTATAAAAGTGATCTATTTCGAATTGAGTGTGACGCGTTGTATCAGAATAAGCCTTTATTGCGAATTCGATTCGTTATAAAACCCAAGTGTGAACACGGCATTTGAGATCCCAGAAGTAAATGAGTAAATTTACTTCTGGGATCTCTACTAGAAAGTGCCTGAGGAAGACCCCCGTTGGGGTCGAAAATTTGCAAATTTCGGAGACGACTTTTACGTATACCGGTAGTACATTATGTGTCGAATGTTATTGTGTTTGTTTCATGGCCTGTTCAACTCTTTCATCACCAGTTCGGCCATTTTATATACCGGTAATATCAGTGCTGCTCTGTCACTTCAACTTAATTTGGAAATGGGTTCTTGACAGTGGGCCCTTCGCCAAGCACAAGTGGCCTGAATAAATTTTTGGAAGCCTCAGATTCCACTGCTTTCTTGCAGGTGTTTTTATGTTGGTGGCTGGAGGCATCTTAACCGGCGTCTTCCTCATTTTCATTGAGATACTCTACAAGCGTCACCGTGGCTTGAAGGAAAAGGAGCTCGAACTCGCCAGAAATGCTGCTGATAGGTGGCGTGGCAATATTGAGGTAGGCCTAGGTCGACTCGAAACGGTCAGGTGGATTGTTTGTAAAGTATCAGTGTTGTATTGTTTCAGTCATTGTTCCAGTTTCCCTGATCTCAGTGTGGTTTAGGATATGAATATGTTCTGAGGACTGTCAGTGGTGCAGTGTAAACAGCAGCACCTGTTGCTACTGGGGATATGGGTTCAATTCCCATTTGGACCCAGCTTCTTGTAGTAGAATGGCAGCATTAGAGAGGTTGCGCAGCTTTCCGACTCCGACTTCAACTACGAGAATGAATTGCAGTCCGCTATGGACATCCTTGATAAAAATGATTTGATAGAAGTTTTCAATTCGTCAAACACCATACATGTACGGTAAATCGAAGGCAGAAAAAATTGGCCTTATAAATCGGAAGTGCAGATAAATAATGAATATTGAAATCGTAATCCTAGTCGTTACGACTTGAAACACAACTATAATATTTGCGATTTACCTGCACTTCCGATTTCGAGTCAGAATTATTCTGCCACAAAGTTATGGCATTTTACGATTTGCAAACGTCTATCAAATTGTTTTTATCAAGGATGTCTACAGCGGAATGCAATTCATTCTGGTAGTTGAAGCCGGAGTCGGAAAGCTGCGCAACCTCTCGATTGTCTCATGTTTGTCAGATTGGAGTAGGCAACTGGAGGGATATGTTGACTTCTGCGATTTTCATATCTTTGTTTGTCTATGAGCTGTTGACCCTTTACCTCAAAGCCAGTACTCTGGAAATGTGTAATATCCAACATAGAGCACAAAAAATGACACACAAGATGCTAGTAAACATAAGGTCATCTCCAAATCTTGCAAATTTTCGACCCCAACCGGGGTCTTCCTCAGGCACTTTCTAGTTGAGATCCCAGAAGTGAAACACGTGGGATCTCAGCTAGAAAATGCCTGAGGAAGCCCCCGGTTGGACTGGAAATGTGTAATAGGTCAAACCCAGTGATTCAAATTGTAACATTTCAGCAGCGTGTGACATTCAACTTCCGTGTTCATATGATGATTACTTTCCTTTCATTCTGTGCCGTGTAGATCCGCAAAGCCCGCCGTGCCATGTGGTCGAAATTCTGTGTGAAAGGTCATGCCCAGGCAAGACACGTGTTTCCTATCATGCCTTCAAATCAGTCTTATCAGCCTCTAAAGTCTCTGCCAGCTTCCAAGAAACAAAAGAAAAAGCTTCGAAAAGGTTCAAAGCCTATTAAGTCCCTCTACATCCCCGTACAAACCAGTGAGCCTCAGGTGGCCAGTACTCGCCGATTCCCCGGTGGTGGGCGGCCCAATCCTCCTGATGTTTGGGTGCTACGGGATGGAATTTGTAGGTCAAGATAGAACTTTCGGCATGACCGAGTTGAGACTAACTCCTACAGAGTGTGTTCACGATACTAATCTCCATGATATGTGGTTAAATCCCTTTACCTAACCTAATTGCTCAACCACCCTCCCGTCATCCACCATAACTTCCTACTGCACAAGTCTTGGTGTAGGAACTCCCTCAAATCATTAACTTACCCGTAGTAGAAAATTTTAAGTTTTCAGACTTGAGGAGCCAGGGTTTCCGCCAGAGGGTAAAATGGGTGAAATTCCGTAGCCTTAAATTTTTCCAGGGTACGGATCTGTACCCTCAAAAACGTTGGGCAACCATTTTTCCATGAAGTGATATCACCGGCACGGGGATTTTATGCTTCAAAATGCGCCTAAAATGGCGCCAAACATTGTTTAAAACCTTTTTAAAAATCAACAAAAAAAATTTCAAAAAAAATGTTTTTTCAAAGAAAAATTTTTTTTTTTGAAATTTTTTTTTGTCCGTACCCTCGTTTTTTTTCTGGCGGAAACACTGGGAGCCACAGTGGTGTAGTGGTTTGGGCCTCTGACTAGCGGTCAGAAGGTCCCGGATTCGAATCCCACTGGGCGTGAGACTTTGGGCAAGTCTCTTTGCATCACTGGCCTCTCTCCACCCAGGTGTATAAATGGGTACCGGTTGGAAATGCTCGGATTGTAGCACTGAATGAGCAGCTCATCTGAGTTCTACTGAAAGGTTTCAGGATAGACTGGGGTTCAAGTGTAAAGTCGGATGACACCTCTACCGTTGTTGATATCAGACTATAAACCCAAACTTTAACTTTTAACTTTTTGACTTGCCGTTGTATTCAATGAGGAATCTCAACCAGTGCTACCTATAATTTCACCTGAAGAGACCAATGATAGTATAGCCCTATAGGTCATGACACCAATGATCGTGCAGCCCAATAGTTTACTTGTTTGTCCTTTACCTGTAGGACTTACGTGTACCTCATTCCCTAGGAGATAATCCCAAGAGGGCTTCCAGGTGCATGGTGTTCAAAATGTAAACAACTCAGATTTGAAATTGCTTGCGTTTGAAAACTAATATCATTTGGTGGCATGATTTTACGCATCATATGTTCCTGATTGTTATAGACTGTTATTGCTAGCCATGCCACACAAACCTGGGCCCTGACTGTTAAAACTAACTGTCATGTTTACCCCATAACTATAACCATAGATAGTGCAAGAATATCATCCTTAAATAGGAGCCCGAACCGGAATTCTGACTCTTCTTTCATCAGTTATTCTCTACGCAGTGCTTCTGTCCACCTGAATGCCAATGTCCACCGACCAACTGTAAATGCCGCACGGAGGCTGATGATCAGTTGTATCCAAATGATGATGAGGTTGTCAGGTATTAGATTCTAGATACATATGCTGATGATGGTGCGACGGGTCACCCAGCATGCCATATGCTTTGGAAGTTGTCTTTGTCATGAGTTTAAAGGCAGTCATCCGAAAGATACTGCCAGGTACATGTGCTAAAGTCACTGATGGCTCTCCAGGGGCCTGTGCCATAGCGTAGTGTCACCTTGACGACGACAGACGACGCTGTGCGCTAATCAAAACAAAAACAACTAGTGCCCGCCGGGCAATATCTTTTGGATGTCTCCCATTGAAGCCTACAACTTCAATTCATAAATTCACCATTAATTTACCGGTAAGTTAACCACTTCATGACAATAGACCAGAATACCAATCCATGACAACATGATGCAAACATGACGCAAACATGACAATTTCTGTAGCTAAGTTGTGAAGTACCGGTACATGTATTTGCATGGGCGGGAGTTAAAAGCAGGATAAGTGTCCGAGGCCATTGTTAGGATTATCCACAATTTTGTCAAAGATGCATGCACGGCGTGAAACGCGGTTCACGCCGCTAAGCCTAGATGGCGCAGTTGTTTGGTAACTGATATTTTCCATTTCGTCCTGGTTCCTGGTGAAATTGCAGTTGGTTTTTGGCTTTGGTAGCCAGGTGGAGTTGCTGGGTTTCAGGGTGATTGAGGTTAAGGTTTTTTCACAGCAGGATGAGGACAAGGTGCTGGAGATAAGCTTTCCTCATTCATTCTTTTCAGCTTTTGTTCACAAGTACATAAGTAGTGGACCCCCATGCACTACTCAAATTCATGGGATTCATTGCAATTCTTGTGATTTTCAATCTGTCTTAAGGCGATGACAGACTGGCGTGTAAGGAACATGTCGAGAAAGCGTTCAACCAATCAGGGAGGCGATAACACGGACCAAAACACCTACCGAAGAATCTGATTGGCAGAACGCCTGCAGGACGCACCGCGTACGCGCCAGTCTGTCACCGGCTTTAGGCCTGTGTTCTAGAAGCCTCCTTAACTCTAAGGTCCACTTAAAGCTTTTGTATTCTCCCCTGCAAACAATGGCTAAAGGTAAACCTCAGAGTAAAGGAAGGTTCTAAAATACGCCCATAATCTGTCCCTGCATTATGATGGAAACATGCTTGTATCCCTAAAGGCCTGTTCAAATCAAAACTGGGCCGCGACGGCGAAAAACGACACGCGTTCGCCGCTGGGAAAATAAGTTCAGTGGATTTTCAATAAAAGGGTCACACCAAAGACGCGCGGCAAAAGATGCGCGCTCGCCGCCGCGTCGCCGCCCGAAATAACTTTTGTAGTTATCCAGTGTGCTTAACCCGAAAAATGCACGCCTCCCGCAGCGTTTCACGCGGGAGGTGTGACCCCTGTATGTGGGCGGAAACCCCGGCATTTTCCACGGCGTTCAACACGCGTTTTTGGTGTGTAAGGACCTTTACACTAAGTAAATGCATCATCATTTGTGGTTTCATCACATTGTGTTGAGTTGTTTCAACGATGTCATACATGTAGTTATGTGTGACATCGGAACTAAATCCATTCTCCAACTGAATAATACTTACTGTGGATTAAATTTGTTTCAAAAGCCCTCCATACGGTGATTGACAAAAGTTGAAAGTCGTCACTACAATAGTCCATTCAACAATACCTTGGTCGAGCTTTACTTGAAATGTGTTGATCTTTGCTTTTTCAGAAACGAAAGACGTTACGCCGGACCCTAATGCAGAACAGTCCCACATACCAACCCAATGGCCGCACTGACAGAACATTGGGTCATAGAAGTTCAGATCGGCAAGAGATTTTGGGAATGCAGACGTCTATCAGTGGGGGTCCTTCGACGTATCATCGAACGTCGCCAACGGTCAGACACAACCCTGCATACGATCCTGACCACATCAATGAAACAGTTTGAGGATTCTTAAAACATGTACAGATGTGTTTGAGACTGTATCATGAATCAGAATGTAGTGGCGGNCCCCCCCCCCCCCCTGTTCAGCCACCGAGCAGCAAAAATTTTGGAAGGCATATCCTTCAGACCCCTGATTTTCAGTAAAAAGAAAGTTCAATTTGGCCTGCCCAGGTGTCAGGAAATCGTGTTTCCAGCACTTTCACCCAAAAATTTTCCGGGGGAACCCCTTTCCGCTGCCGGGGCTTCGCGCCTTTGGCAGTCAGCCCATACCATCCCCCCCTTCGGCAACTCCTGGATCCGCCACTGAAAATGTACATATTGTAGCACTTGCAGGTGGTAGGCCTATTGCCTCATTCGTACATCAGAATTTCAATGCCGTGTCTTGTGTATATTAGTTATTCAATCCGATCTGGATGTTGTGATATTAGAGGGGTTGCGCAGCGGCCCGACTCCGGCTTCAACTACCAGAATGAATTGCAGTAGCGGACTGGCAGTCCACTGTAGACATCCTTGATAAAAACGATTTGATAGACGTTTGCAAATCGTAAAATGATTTTGACTTGTAATGGGAAGTGCACGTAAATCACAAATACATGTACTTATACCGGTAGTCATGTTTCAAGTCGTAACGACTAGGATTACGACTTCAATATTCATTATTTATCCGCACTTCCGATTTATATATAAGGCCAAATTTTTCTGCCTTCAATTTATGGTGTTTGACGAATTGAAAACGTCTATCAAATCGTTTTTATCAAGGATGTCCATAGCGGACTGCAATTCGTTCTCATAGTTGAAGTCGGAGTCCGAGTCGGGCCGCTGCGCAACCTCTCTAAAAATTAAGGCTGACCTGCCGAGTTTGGTTGTAAATACATTGAATGACGAATATCAAGACTGTTGTACTTTTGCAAAGACAAAAACTAAAGGACTGTAATCCAGGTTTCCAGTATGCCAGGTCTAGTCTAATCTTGTCATTTTGCAATGAAAAATGTCATCCTGCTTGGCCTGTGACTTTGTCTAATGAACTGCCACGGTTCTGAGTGTTGCATGTCCATCAATGGGAGTTTACGGTAGACCTCAAAGCACAAGCTGAATGTGAACTGCAGGCGGTTTGATCAGTTCTCAGGGTGGTCCATAAGGAATGCAATACCATTCTAAGTAGAAAATCTCGTGGGTTCTTGCATTGCACTAAAAAGAAGTAGTACATGTGTAAGCATGTACAGCCTTGTAGTTGACTTAACACGTCTGTAACTAGTCTGATTTAATTGTCAGTGACTTCCTCGCTGTGTTCACCTGAGGTCGTCATGACATTGCTCAAGGGCACCTTGCATTCCTCGGACACCCTGTTAACCTCTCAACCGCCATCAGAACTCCTCTACATGGGTGTTTTCTCGTGAGAGGTGGCTTTCAATGGACATTTTACCATTGTTGGACGAACAAATGCCTCTAGTTTTCCACGGTAGAGATGACCATTGAGATACACCTTGCATGAGAAACCTGCCATGTGGTGCAGCACCTAGATACACCTTGCATTAGAAGCCTGCCGTGTGGTGCAGCACCCAGATACACCTTGCATGAGAAACCTGTCATGTGGTGCAGCACCTAGGTACACCTTGCATTAGAAGCCTGTCATGTGGTGCAGCACCCAGATACACCTTGCATGAGACACCTGTCATGTGGTGCAGCACCTACATGTAGGTACACCTTGCATTAGAAACCTGCCATGTGGTACAGCACCTAGATACACCTTGCATGAGAAACCTGTCATGTGGTGCAGCACCTAGATACATCTTGCATTAGAAACCTGCCGTGTGGTGCAGCACCTAGATACACCTTACATGAGAAACCTGTCATGTGGTGCAGCACCTTCAGCTGTGGTGTTGAAACAAACCTTTCTCCTATATCTTACTGTATTGTTTTGCTGAATACGGCTATTCATGAGGTACTCATTTCGCGGCAGGAATTCATCGTATCCATGACGTAGGCCCAGGCCTACATGACGTTGTGACGTTGCGCGTTTTTGCCCACCAGCTTCTTCAGCAAAGCAATGAAATTTGCCCACCACCCTACGATGAATAAGCACTCGCAGTCATTTAGAACTGATACAGGCAGAGGCAGGTTCCTCCTGTCCGGTGATAAGTACATTTTCATTGTTGATGTCAGTACTGGAACACCTGGATAAAAGTACAGCACAACATTGGCCATGCTGATCGGCATGAGGTGATTCAGCCACTCGAAATCGTAAAACATCACGACATGAGGTCTGAGTCATCTCATCTCATTTGCTAGGCCCTTGTTGCACCCATCTTATTCTATACAGGGTTATTTGTGAAGAATGCAATGAAGCCCTTGCTCGGTGTCATGACGACCGAGGTGAACACTTACCTCAGCAAGAAAAAAATGACCTTATTGAATAAAAACAATTGATCCGACTACAGGGCAATTCTGTAACTATACGACTAAATACCGGGAATGGAACCCATGAGATCATAGACTTGGAATGGTGTCGTGTTCTTCACAGATATCCTGTATTATTTACTAGGTGTAGTGGTAGTGAACCGGAGATTCACTGACGGTTTGGTCGTGGCTAAGATTGGAGTTGATGTGTCGGACCGTTCATTGGGCGTATTCGAATCCTCGTTCTTGACGACACTCGTGCTGACCTAGTTCATGTANTGTTTTGTTGAATACGGCTATTCATGAGGTACTCATTTCGCGATAGGAATAGGCACTCGCAGTCATTTAGAACTGATACAGGCAGAGGCAGGTTCCTCCTGTCCGGTGATAAGTACGTTTTCATTGTTGATGTCAGTACTGGAATACCTGGATAAAAGTACAGCACAGCATTGGCCATGCTACTCGGCATGAGGTGATTCAGCCACTCGAAATCGTAAAACATCACGACATGAGGTCTGAGTCATCTCATCTCATTTGCTAGGCCCTTGTTGCACCCATCTTATTCTATACAGGGTTATTTGTGAAGAATGCAATGAAGCCCTTGCTCGGTGTCATGACGACCGAGGTGAACACTTACCTCAGCAAGAAAAAAATGACCTTATTGAATAAAAACAATTGATCCGACTACAGGGCAATTCTGTAACTATACGACTAAATACCGGGAATGGAACCCATGAGATCATAGACTTGGAATGGTGTCGTGTTCTTCACAGATATCCTGTATTATTTACTAGGTGTAGTGGTAGTGAACCGGAGATTCACTGACGGTTTGGTCGTGGCTAAGATTGGAGTTGATGTGTCGGACCGTTCATTGGGCGTATTCGAATCCTCGTTCTTGACGACACTCGTGCTGACCTAGTTCATGTAGTTGTTGGCTCAACTCGAGAACAGCAGTCTCGAACGCCGAGAATGCAACTCGAGTCAGGCCAAGAACGTGTTCTTCTCAACCCTCCGCTGAGTGGGGGGAGTGAGGAGAACATTGTTCTTGACCCGACACTGGTTGCGTTTTTGGCGTTTGAGACTGCCGTTCTCGAGTTGAGTCAACATCTACATGGACTGGGTCAGCACGAGTGTGGTCAAGAACAAGGATTCGAATATGCCCATTGATTTGGGAGTTCTCTAAAGACATGAAGTTGTTTTTTCACTGTAGATATACTCGCGTCATGCTGATACTCAATTGTGGAATCTCAATATTTTGTTCTAGTTTATTGTTCCAGGTGTTTGATCACTCTTATACCGGTAGTGTTTTACGCTTCCATACTCTCTTCTTCTTCATGCTTATGTATTAACAAATTTTTTGCTGTTTTTAACGAATGGAGCTAGGTAGGGTAGTAATGCACTTTATTCAAGATTTTTGACGCACAGTTACCGGTACACTTGCTCGTATTGCTGATCTACACTTAGAATTTTTCATCTTGGTGGATGCATATTTTGAACGTAAAACTTGTCTCATGAGAATAATGCATTTGTCCTCCACGAACTAACTTCAACGGATCACATTTTTTCCACGGATGTATACAATCATCTACCAGCTTATGGTACTGCCGCTAGGCCTAGTCATTGTGTTATTTCTGCATGCAGGGGCCAGATTTGTTAATGGGTTGGGTTATTTAGTTCTTCCGAGTTCATAATACTGTATGCATGTTTTAAGGATCGTAGTGCAATTATTTTACTCCTTTATTATCTTGTCATTCATCAGTTTGTATCTAAAACTCAAGCCAGCTGAAGGTGAATCAATTCCATGACCTCATAAATAGCGTGTTTGTTTACTCACTCGGGCCTCCCCGGAGTAAATTTTTGAGCGGCTGAGCTGCATGCTCAATAAAGCCTCATTCCGAACACTGTTGGGCCTCACTTGAGTAAGTTCGCACCACATGATCACCAGCACACCAGCAGATGACATGGACGGCCAGAAGATGAAAGTTGCCCTGATTACCATTTTATCCTTACTGTCTGTATCTATAGTTGCATGCTGACCATCATTTATATTCAATTTGCGTAAAAATGGCAGATTCGGCATGTTCGACGCCATTTTGTCGAAAGGTATGCTGGGATACTTCCCCAACTAACCACCTTGCCGAGGTGGTTACTTCAGGCAGGCCCAAGAGGCACCAGATCATGACGTCACGATAAAAGAACGCTGTGGGTCTCGCCAAGGGGAGGCACGGGTGAGTAAACGAACACACTATATGAGAGCAACTCCAACAAAGTGCAGTTTCATTCTTTATCAGATCACGCAAATCTCTTGTTTTGAGTTCTCCGCGACTTGCTGTGTCCGACAGGATGGGTATTGTACACAATGGCCCGTATTTTAGAATGCTCCTCAACGTACAGGAGTTCCTTAAGGCTATGTCCTCCTGTTGAGGACAATAGCCTTGAGGAACTCCTTTACGTTGAGGAGTAGGCCTATTCTAAAATACAGGCCAATATGTTGTCTTCCTTAGATCTTGGTATCTCAAATGTGACATGATGATGCTACCGTACCCTCTTCAGAGTGGGGTGCTTCCAGTGCGGATAAACATCAAAGTCATTTTGTGCCTTTCACTTCCAGATTGGTATTACCAGTAGATGAATATTTGGTTGAGTAAGTACAGTATGTTTTTGTCAGTTACATGCCATGTTTACAAATATTGAACCATTTAATGATATTTCTGTTTTCCAAAGCCTTTATGACTGCCTTGCATTTGGCTGTTTATTCTATTCATGTTATAAATGTATTGNGTTCTATTGCAAGGTAAAGTAAGTGCAAATATGAGTGGACATTCTGAAAAGCAGTTTAGTTCGTATATGAGACCCGTTCCAGCAAAAGCAGGTGCTTCTCGCAAGTGATTATCATTGGTAATCAGTTTACTTCACTATTATCACTGCTGTCCACTATTATTGTCAATATGCAGAGACGTACATGTACATTTCCACAACTTTGAGGTACCGGTAACCATGTACTTGAGAAAGGCAAGATCAACAGCGCTATAGAACACTGGGCAGTCCCTTCTAAGGGAAACAACCAACTGCTCACTTTCATCAAATCCTTTATTATTAGGTACAAACCAATAATATCACACTGAAAGAAAGCTTCATAACAGTAGGAGTCTGCAAGTATACAGTGAAACTTGCCATTACAATTACATTTACAACTTTAATAATGACAAGAGGTCGACCAAGTACCTTTGGCCAGATCGACCTGAAAAACACTACACATCACAAGATGAAAGTCAGAAAGATGAATGCAAGATATCTGCTCTTTTCGAATCCTTTCTCCTTGACTTCTGTTTGAGTTTTTATTGTTCCGAGTGGACAACCATATTAAGCATCGATTGAAACCAAGCTTCTCCACGCTCTTATTTTCACCTTCGTTCTGTCCTTACTAGTTTGATGTCCTGATGCATACAGCAAGCGTACACGTTTCACTTCCATCTTCCCATCAGCTTTGCTGAAGACCACATCAGCAACATCTCCCGGGTCCATCTGAAAAGTAAAGGCGCATTTCTCATCTGAATATGTGTGGCGGTCTGGGAAAACCCGTCGGAAGTTGCTGAATGATAAATAAGGGCTGTCAGATTGCCTGTGCATTGATCTGCTACTGTTTACCTATTACATAGTACATTTGGGGGAGTCAGCTATTGAAATGTGTGGGTTCACCAAGGCCATTACCACTTTCCTCAAACGCGATATCCAACGGATTTTCCTGGACCGCCTTGCATATATACACCTTAGATTCTCCTGCCCTGTTTTTTTGCAGACAAGTGAAAGTGATATCACTGACAAGCAGCAGTCTTTGTCTCTTCCAAACTAAATGAAGTGAATAACTGAGAAACAAACAGCACCAACCTTTGCACCTTTCTTCACCAGTTTTTCTCCATTGAGCCGTAGTTTGCTCCCAAGGAACTGCTCTTCAACTTTACTGAAGTAAGGAAAGATGCCATGTGAACCCTGAGCAGTATCAAGCTTACCGTAGTTTCACATTTAAGAGATCAGTGCACAGGAGTGGACCAGGAAACACTAACTGCAATGGTGAGGCCTGCCATCAAAGACTAACGCCAAAAATAGGCTTTCACAACTGACATGATTAAGTCTCGATACCACCTTATTTTTTATCAGTAATATGTGTCAAGAACCCCAATATAATAATGGTTAGCCCACCTACAATATGTAAGGCTGTTGTCGTCCCTACCTTCTAGAAATGTTCAATCCAGCCCCAACAACAGCATCAACTCTAAGCGACTTGATATAAAATGTGTAATCTTTGAAAGCATTACTGAATTTCCTATCCTCCTGCAGATAATTATCGACAGCTTCAGAATCTGAGTCGTCATCTTCTTCATCATCACTTTCATCATCAGTGTCTTCTTCTTCATCCTTGAAATAAACATGATAGCGTAAAACATGCAATGAACATCGCAGGACACATACTGTAAACCGTGAAATTTTCACGAGCGTTTTATTTTTCGCGATGAGGGGTCAAAAAGCAAACTTAAATCGTGCGAAAATCACTGGTTCCGGTAAGTATTCTTTGATTATAAACATGATAGATGACAAAATGGCCAAGAAATGCACTCTGGGTCTTTAAAATTTATGAAGCTCAAGGGCCATATCGCGAAATTTATTCTTCGTGAATTTGTGAAGTACAAAAATCACTAACAATTAGTGCCGTGAAAATTTCACGGTTTACAGTACATGTACGAGTAGGCCTCCATGACTGAAATGAAAACGGACAATGACAGCCAATTAGCAAGGGGGAATGTGATCACACCCTCGACCCAGAATCTGGATCAAAAGAAAGGAAATAACCTGTCGATCCTCTTCCTTCTTTGCCCTTCCTTGCCGTGATCTTGCCTTGAATCGTTTAGGGATTTCAACATTCAATACATTAGCTTGGAGAAGCGAACCTTCTACCGACTTCGAGGAAAATACAGTCTTAGTTCCATCAGTCAAGGTAGTGTATTTTCGTAATTGCTGATAATGTGTAGAAGTTGAATTTGAAGATAGGCTGCAGTCCACAACGTGATGTCCTCCTGCTGCTGCTGGTTGTAGTAGAAAGCCAAGGCCTAGGCCTAAATAATTTTCATCTCGGCCAAATTTATATGGTTGAAAGAACGATAGTTTGCCGCAACCTGCAGCACTTTCTAAGTAAACTGCCCCTGTTCTCAAGCACTGCAGAGATGTCAAAGCTCCAGCTGAATTTGTGCCCCGAAACTGGCTTCCCATATGTTGACATTTACTGGGACTCCCTGTAGGTCTACATTTTGATGTTGATTGCGAACCATTAAAAACTGTCATTTCGACTGATTTTGCTGCACTATGTGCATTTCTTTTAGATTCTTTCAAGTTGGACAATATATATTTGTTGCACAATCTATAGCTCATGCGTTGTTGAACCATGTTTTTCATCGAAAAAGGCAGCTTTCCACAGCAAAAGTGAAATGTCATTTTCGCGTGTGCCCACTGACGAGTGGCGTAACCTAGCGGCGATTGGAGCAGAATGCTGGGGAAGCGCAAACCGCTGTGTGGCAACTCACTGGAACAAAACTCCTTGCTGCGCGAGACTACATTGCCACAATGGCGGCAAGTGTTCAAAATCGCTCTGGAAATGACACGAATAATGAGAAATCAGTCAGTGATCAAACGTCTAACGACGAAGAAGTGCAGCAAGATATCCCCCTTGTATTCCAGTGTAAAGAATGCCATTCAATCATCGGGGATTCGCTCGCATGGGTCTGTGTAGACCGTGATTTACGTTCGTTCACATTGAAAAGTAAGCACGTGTCACACACAGTTTACCAATATGGGCGGTTATTTCCGCAAAAACTCAGTGTCAGGTTTTTAAGTTTTAGCACAGAATTTCTATGTAGACAGCACACAAATAGTGGGAAACATCTTCAAAAGTAAGATTTTTATGTTTAGCACATAATTTCTATGTAGACAGCGCGCAAGTAGTGGGAAACATCAACTTTCCCCAAGGCCTACACTACAGGATTTATTATGTTTAGCATGTTTAGGGCCTATCCGAGGTTTTGTATGCAGACCGCGTAATTTATGTGTTGCTAGAGAAATTGTAGGCCCTATAGAACTTGCGAAAGAACCAAGTTTAGGATCCAAGTTTAAAATAACAATTTCTCAATCATTCGCTAGATGGCGCCTCTAGCGAATGATTGAGAAAGTTGGATCCTAAACTTGGTTCTTTTGTGAGTTGTATACAGTTTCTCTCGCAACATAGGCCTATAAATTACCCGGTCTGCACACAAAACCTCGGATAAACATAATAAATCTTGATTTTGAAGATGTTTCCCGCTAGGCCTACTTGTGCGCTGTCTACACATAGGAATTCTGTGCTAAAATGAAAAACGTGACTGACAGTGAGTTTTGCGGAAATAACCGCCCATATTCCCAGTACACACACAGTCATCGGACACTAGGCCTAGATAGACAGTCAGTTCTGGTATCATATTATTGAATTAAAAATTGATGAAATTTTCTCCCTTTTCTTTTAGCCGTGACAAATGAAGTGGTCAAATCTCAAAAGATGTTGACGTCATGTGATGACTATGACCTTGGCAGGTAAGTTATATTGGCCAGTCTCCCAGAAGTGTGCGGAGACGTTATGGAATGAAAAAGCCCCCAGGTCCCGTGTGATCAATCTTGCAGTTGTGGAGGCTCATAGGTTGATCCTGGATTTCCATACCTTTACCGACCCACTGTAGCTCTCCTAGACATTTGATGAACTGTCACGGAATCAAGAAAGTCCTCCTAAAAGACAAATCCTGAGAATTTGTTCTCTTCCAGTACTTACTACCAATTGCAATGTCAGAAATGTGGGCGGCAGCTTGGCCGTATGTACACCACCACTCCAAGACACCTCGACCAGTTGAGGGAATTGTACACAGTGCTTGCAGAGACTGTCACCAGGTGAGAACACTTGTAGAATTTGGCTTGAAATTCATTCTTAATCCTTCAATCAACCCTTTTTTCAACCCGTTTACAACCTCAGCAGGCCTTCAATGTTGTCCAGATGTTATATGTATTGGGGTTTATCATTTTTCAACCTTCAGATATGAATGATGATGCCATGTGTTGTCCATTTTATTGTAGCTACCAGCTTGGCAGCACTCAAGGGTCAAATGATGTATTTCGCGTAGTTGAACAACATTCCGAGTTCATTGCGTGTGTGATAGGGGCAGGGTGGTTCAGATCTCTAAAGGTACTAAAAATGTTATTTTCGTGTACTTCAAAAAATTCGTCTGCTATACCGGAAGTAGGTGCATAGCGTACGATAAAATCTGAGTCACCAGCGTGGTTATGGAATGAAAAAGCCCCCAGGTCCCGTGTGATCAATCTTGCAGTTGTGGAGGCTCATAGGTTGATCGTGGATTTCCATACCTTTACCGACCCACTGTAGCTCTCCTGGACATTTGATGAACTGTCACGGAATCAAGAAAGTCCTGCTAAAAGACAAATCCTGTGAATTTGTTCTCTTTCAGTACTTACTACCAATTGCAATGTCAGAAATGTGGGCGGCAGCTTGGCCGTATGTACACCACCACTCCAAGACACCTCGACCAGTTGAGGGAATTGTACACAGTGCTTGCAGAGACTGTCACCAGGTGAGACCGCTTGTAGAATTTGGCTTGAAATTCGTTCTTTCGTTGTTTTTGACAGGTAAATTGCCAGCTCATCACTTATGCCGTGTCTCCACTTGGCCCGCGGATCAGCAGCCGAGTCACCGCGAGTATACTCCCGGTGATTCACGGTGACTCGCGGGCCAAGTGGAGACAGGGCTTTAATCCTGTTGTCCCGTCTGCTATGATTCCTTCAACGACCTCAGCAGGCCCTCAATGTTGTCCAGATGTTATGTGTATTGGGGTTCATTATTTTTCAACCTTCAGATATGAATGATGATGCCATGTGTTGTCCATTTTATTGTAGCTACCAGCTTGGCAGCACTCAAGGGTCAAATGATGTATCGATGGATGGATGTCAACTTTACCGTCTATTCGATTCATGGCCGACAAGTTACACAAGGTAATTATTTTATCTTTTCTATAGTGCTTTTCAGAATGTCCAGTCATTTTTGCACTCATTTTACCTTGCAATGGAACCAACCACAAACCACAAATGGGCCAGTTACGTGTGCATGATTGCATGATTATCTTGAATCAGAGTATAGACCTGAACAAGGTCCTATTAGAAGTCGGCCAGCCGTTTATTGGGGAGCGCGGTGGCATAATGGTTTGGGCTGTGGACTCGTGATCGGAAGGTCGCGGGTTCGATCCCCGGCCGTGCCACTCTGTAACTCAACTGGCCTGAAATGTCCATCGTGTGCGCTATATTGTGGCTCCCCTTGGTTTCTACAGAAAGATTTCTGAATCATAGGCTGGGGTAATAATGTGTGAAGCGCTTAGACAGCGTAATACGCTATGAAGCGCTATATAAGAACTCACCATTATAACTCACCATTATTGGCATGCACACGTAACTGGTCAATTTGTGGCTTGTGGTTAGGGTCCATTGCAAGGTCAAATGAGTGCAAAAATGACTGGACATTCTGAAAAGCACTATACATGTATTCCTAAATAATGTAGAAGTTATGTAGCTCCCTCTCAAGGTGTCCGAATACTGTCAGGTAGACTATGAAATAGGAAACACGTACAAGTTTTCTTCACAGCTGGACATTCAGTCTTTGCTGGGGATTCACTTACATGTACTAGTCAGGGTTTCTGCCAAAAGGGGAGAATGGGGAGAATTCCATCCCCAAGAAAATTATTTGCAGGCCTTTCCGTTTGACGGGCGCGAAAATGCATGCGCCTTGCAAACAATGGAAATTCTATTGTTTGCGAAGCGCATGCGTTTTCGTGCCCGTCAAACGGAAAGGCCTGTATTTGGGGATAAATCCATCCCCAAATTTTTGAGAAAGAAATGACTTTTTTTCTTTAGATCTTGTCTTTTTTCTTTTCAAAACATCATATTATTATACCATCATGTTATCTTGCAGTCCATGTACAATGTTGTGTGAAAAAAATCCAAAAAAATATTTTTTGAAAAAAAAATTGTTAACTTTTTTTACAAAAATGACTGGACATTCTGAAAAGCACTATACATGTATTCCTAAATAATGTAGAAGTTATGTAGCTCCCTCTCAAGGTGTCCGAATACCGTCAGGTAGACTATGAAATAGGAAACACGTACAAGTTTTCTTCACAACTGGACATTCAGTCTTTGCTGGGGATTCACTTACATGTACTAGTCAGGGTTTCCGCCAGAGGGGAGAATGGAGAGAATTCCATTCCCAAGAAAATTATTTGGGGATAAATCCATCCCCAAATTTTTGAGAAAGAAAGGATTTTTTTCTTTAAATCTTGTCTTTTTTCTTTTTAAAACATCATATTATTATACCATCATGTTATCTTGCAGTCCATGTACATGTACAATGTTGTGTGAAAAAAATCCAAAAAAAATATTTTTTGAAAAAAAATTTAAAAAAAAAAAAAAATTTTTAAATTTTTTTGGTCCATCCCCCAATTTTTTTTCCTGGTGGAAACCCTGCTAGTATCTATTTTTGATATCATACCATGTATGTTGTCCACATTCATCTTTCCAGACACAAACAGTGGTTCTTGCCCTAAATGAGCGAGTGAGTGCATTAGAGTCATCTGTTGGCTTGTCAGGGACTCAGACCCCAGCCAACAATGATCAAGACAGCCATGGAGACAAATCAGTGAAAGTAAATGGAAAGTCATCGTGGCAAGTAATGCCGAGTTGTTTGAACGAGGCAGGGTGGAGTCACCAAAGCGAGATGAGAACATTCGAATTTCAGGAGAAGATGAGACGGTGGTCATGCCTCAAAATACTAAAACCACCAAGAGGAAACTGTGCAACTCTGAGATCAAGATGTTGATCAACAAGAAAAGTCGTTCTAATCAGAGATAAACTCTTGGAAGATGAAACATTGTAAGGGACCGTAGCAAAAATGTGAGCCTCCACCACAAAACCAGTCGGAAATCGCTCCGAGGTTGGGAAGTTGGGACTGAATTATCTGTCAATTTTAGAATTGTCTGCCTATAGACAAATCCCAAATTGACGTAAACGGGAAAGATCTGGGCACTTCTGCCGAAATAGCAACAAGAACCTCGGTCTGAAACTGAATGACGTGACGCAGACAACCCCACGACAGTGACTTGGACGACGTTACGTCAGAGTTGACCATTGCTGAATCACGGATTGCGTCACGTCAGCTGGTTTCAGATCGAGGTTCTTGTTGCTATTTCGGCGGAAGTGCGCAGAACTTGGAATTTGGGATTTGTCTATTGTGAAGTCTGAGTGATTCTATTTCTTTATCTCCTGGTGTCGTCTCAGTACGTTTAGGCTCATTTTCTGTGCGACTTCCGACTGGTTTTGTGGTGGAGGGTCACAAATATGTACATGTACGTCAAAAAGAAACGAAATTTTTCGTTTCTCTCCAGACCCCTCCCCCCTGAAAAACTAAACTTGGGTGATTTTTTGACGTGCATATTTCAACATGAAGAATGGCCACAGTGTTCGCTTTGTAGCTCGCTTTCCCCCATCCTGAGGAAATCGGGTATTAATACTGCCCTCCCCCTCTTACACTGCCGCTAACTGACGCCGAGAAAAGGTTTAGACATCACTTGCCCGAACAGGTTCACCTGTTTGACTGGAATTTGTCCAGGTATTTGCTTCAAGTCGTGTTGTTTTCGCATATCAGACCAGTTGACAGGTCACTGTAGTGAAGCAGAAGATGCATGCCACACGCATGCTTCGGTGTCTATTCACTTCCGCCTGTCAGAAAAGTCGTCAGTGCGAACTTTTGAGTGGTGGGAAATTTAAATTCCGTTGATGTTTGCTCATTTTGGGTGCGTCAATTTTTTAAAACAGAAACGAAATGACCCTTTGACCCCCCTCCCCAAACGAAAAATTTAGTTTCTTTTTGACGTGTGTGAATTTTGCTATGGTCTCTAATTCATTATCACTTCCTCAATTTCTGAATTGATCATTTAGCAATCAGCTTCTGTAATTTTAATGAAATTGTTTCTGGATCGTTCTGTTGGTGCTGTTAGTGTTTAACCCTTTGGCTTAGAAGAATAATTTTTCGCGATTGGAACCCTTCAGCTTCATAAAACCTCAACAACCAATGATTTTCGCGCGATTTATGTTCGCGTTTTGACCCTTGAGCATGAAAATAAAACACACGCGAAAATTTCACGCTACAGTATTGTATGGCCCAAGTGCCATCTATAATTTTGCAATGGAACCAAGAAGTTCCATGTGACATTCATATTGAGTTAGATTTTTTCATAGGCTCATGGTGTTTGGTCAATGTCGAATGTTTTATATAAATAAATGCTAATTCTATCAACAGAACCGCACAAATTGTGCAGTTGTTGAACTAGGCCTACGCCATACATATAGGCCAAGGACAGCGTAGTTTGTGCGGTCCTGTTGCTATAGGTTCAATACACGGTGTACTACATGTAGAGTCACCAAATTCATGACAATGACCCAACATCATGTGTGTAAATAGGAAAGTTCCCCAAGAAATATTTTCTGTTTGTAGGCCAGCCTGGTGAATAATGCTCAAAGCACTACTTGTTAATGTTTTAATGTTATCCTTTCTTACAATATAGGTACATACATGCCCCCTTTTTCATTTGTATATGATTGTCTTGGTACATGTTCAGAGATTCTGCAAAATGGCAAAAAAATGGCGGAGATTTTGAGCTGTGACATCACGTGGGAAACGTCTATAGCTTTGAACCTTTCTGTCATCATATGAGTGTACATGTATGTGATAGCCTGTTCATCGTTTCCATGACGTAGGCCCAGGCCTACATCGTTCTGTGACGTTGCACGTTTTGCCCACAAGCTTTGCATCATCGGCAATGCATTTTGCCCACTGGCTTTGCGTCATTACGGCGACGCCAGCAATGGCGGACACTGTCGGAGTCGCGTCGTGGAAACGATGAATAGGAACCCTGGATCCGACCCTGTGGCCTGCTGTGCTGTTGTCTGTGTGTGCACTAAGTTTATTGATAATCAGATTGTACTCCTATACCGGTAATGCGGCGGATGCTCCACTGACTTTACGACAAGTTTATGATAAGTTTGCGATTAGTTCACGAAGAGTTTGCAACTATAGATGTATTATGGATAAATAGTGTACCACTCGGCAGATTTTCGACTGTCCCCCAGAAAATATCGATCTTTTACATGATTGATTGAAAATTAAATGTTTTGTTCTTGTGTAGGCCTACTTGTGGCCCGGCGTGTGCGTCTGACAGAACGGCATGGGTGACTTCATGGAATGGAAGTCACATGGCACACAGTGTTGTGACGCCGTCACATCATGCTGCTGGGAGGACCATGGCGGAGTTTTGGAAAAGCCATTTGGACTTTCTTGGAACTTTGCTGGTCCTGTACGAGTCTGTGTATACAGTACATGCTGTGCTTCTTGTATGTTAGTGAACTATAGGTAATTGTGAACATGACGGTGCTGTGTATTTGGGATGTATACGCTCAGTTTACCGGTACTTGCAATCTCTGAGTAAAAAATACCCTGGAAAAACTTTGTAAACATCATAGCCAGTGGATCAGCGTTCACGACGCGTTTGTGACTCGTTCACGACTGAACTCTGTTGACGACTAGTTTGCGACGAGTTTATGATGAGATCAGACATGTTTGATTTGGTTCGGTGGATCAGCTTCAACGTCACGTCATTTCTTACGATCAGTTTGCGAGACGACGAGTTTGCGATTCGTTGACGACTGCCGTCATGAACTACAGATCTGTGATTTTAGTTGGGGACCATGTTTACAAATTGGGAAAAATGTGTGCCCAGTTTGAAGGCCGACTGCTTCGTACTTATCTATCCGTTTGAAACATTTCAACTACCATTGTGAAGTCAAGAATCTCTAGTTTTTAAATGTCTAAGCAGTTTGAAAATAGACTTAGGGACCTGGCCGCAATCACCATGGAATTCACTCATTTGAGCCTCAAAAGTTTGCAATTTCACGCCAACAGAGTAAACTCGTCGTAAAGTCAATGGATCAGACGTACAAGTCTAATCCATGATCATGTGACAGGCCTAGGGCCTACACGCCTTGGATAGGTAGGCTAGGAGGCCAACGGTAGGCCTAGCCCCTAGTACTGACTGGCATGCTGTATGTAGCCACCTAACCATACCATGCTAACACAATGTCACTTTGTCACAAGTTTGATGTTGATGATGGATGATGTACCGGTAATGTGATGTGATGTGTCGTGTGATGACTAGGGCCTACTTGTCAAATTTTGAATAAATAAATATCATCATTCATTGCCAGCTAAAAACAGATTGTTTCGTTCTCTTCTTTATTTCTTTGCCCACTCCATGACTCTGCTGCTGAGAGATCAAGGACTTCTCACAGGCCCAAGGCCTAGGCCTA
>NMRB01000617.1:288754-301984 GCA_002633025.1 Notospermus geniculatus
CCATCCTGAGGAAATCGGGTATTAATACTGCCCTCCCCCTCTTACACTGCCGCTAACTGACGCCGAGAAAAGGTTTAGACATCACTTGCCCGAACAGGTTCACCTGTTTGACTGGAATTTGTCCAGGTATTTGCTTCAAGTCGTGTTGTTTTCGCATATCAGACCAGTTGACAGGTCACTGTAGTGAAGCAGAAGATGCATGCCACACGCATGCTTCGGTGTCTATTCACTTCCGCCTGTCAGAAAAGTCGTCAGTGCGAACTTTTGAGTGGTGGGAAATTTAAATTCCGTTGATGTTTGCTCATTTTGGGTGCGTCAATTTTTTAAAACAGAAACGAAATGACCCTTTGACCCCCCTCCCCAAACGAAAAATTTAGTTTCTTTTTGACGTGTGTGAATTTTGCTATGGTCTCTAATTCATTATCACTTCCTCAATTTCTGAATTGATCATTTAGCAATCAGCTTCTGTAATTTTAATGAAATTGTTTCTGGATCGTTCTGTTGGTGCTGTTAGTGTTTAACCCTTTGGCTTACTAAGTACTGTAAACCGTGAAATTTTCGCGGCACTAAATGTTCGCGATTTTTGGGGTCTACGAATTCGCGAAGAATAATTTTTCGCGATTGGAACCCTTCAGCTTCATAAAACCTCAACAACCAATGATTTTCGCGCGATTTATGTTCGCGTTTTGACCCTCGAGCGCGAAAATCGCAAAAATAAAACGCACGCGAAAATTTCACGGTACAGTATTGTATGGCCCAAGTGCCATCTATAATTTTGCAACGGAACCAAGAAGTTCCATGTGACATTCATATTGAGTTAGATTTTTTCATAGGCTCATGGTGTTTGGTCAACGTCGAATGTTTTATATACATGTAAATAAATGCTAATTCTATCAACAGAACCGCACAAATTGTGCAGTTGTTGAACTAGGCCTACGCCAAACATATAGGCCAAGGACAGCGTAGTTTGTGCGGTCCTGTTGCTATAGGTTCAATACACGATGTACTACATGTAGAGTCACCAAATTCATGACAATGACCCAACATCATGTGTGTAAATAGGAAAGTTCCCCAAGAAATATTTTCTGTTTGTAGGCCAGCCTGGTGAATAATGCTCAAAGCACTACTTGTTAATGTTTTAATGTTATCCTTTCTTACAATATACATGTAGGTACATACATGCCCCCTTTTTCATTTGTATGTGATTGTCTTGGTACATGTTCAGAGATTCTGCAAATGAAATGGTTTGATTTGGACTTTCTTGGAACTTTGCCGGTCTTGTACGAGTCTGTGTATACAGTACATGCTGTGCTTCTTGTATGTTCGTGAACTATAGGTAATTGTGAACATGACGGTGCTGTGTATTTGGGATGTATACGCTCAATTTACTTGCAATCTCTGAGTAAAAAATACCCTGGAAAAACTTTGTAAACATCATAGCCAGTGGATCAGTGTTCACGACGCGTTTGTGACTCGTTCACGACTGAATTCTGACGACTAGTTTGCGACGAGTTTATGATGAGATCAGACATGTTTGATTTGGTTCGGTGGATCAGCTTCAACGTCACGTCATTTCTTACGATCAGTTTGCGAGACAACGAGTTTGCGATTCGTTGACGACTGCCGTCATGAACTACAGATCTGTGATTTTAGTTGGGGACCATGTTTACAAATTGGGAAAAATGTGTGCCCAGTTTGAAGGCCGACTGCTTCGTACTTATCTATCCGTTTGAAACATTTCAACTACCATTGTGAAGTCAAGAATCTCTAGTTTTTAAATGTCTAAGCAGTTTGAAAATAGACTTAGGGACCTGGCCGCAATCACCATGGAATTCAATCATTTGAGCCTCAAAAGTTTGAGCCAACAGAGTTATGTCGTGGGCGCCGCTGACGTGACATGACGTCGTCCTTTGACGCAGTGGTCCCCAACCAACGTCATGGATCTGTAGTCGCCAACTGATCGTAAACTCGTCCTGAAGTCAATGGATCAGACGCACAAGTCTAATCCATGATCATGTGACAGGCCTAGGGCCTACACGCCTTGGATAGGTAGGCTAGGAGGCCAACGGTAGGCCTAGCCCCTAGTACTGACTGGCATGCTGTATGTAGCCACCTAACCATACCATGCTAACACAATGTCACTTGTGACAAGTTTGATGTTGATGATGGATGATGTAATGTGATGTGATGTGTCGTGTGATGACCAGGGCCTACTTGTCGAATTTTGAATAAATAAATATCATCATTCATTGCCAGCTAAAAACACATTGTTTCGTTCTCTTCTTTATTTCTTTGCCCACTCCATGACTCTGCTGCTGAGAGATCAATGACTTCTCACAGGCCCAAGGCCTAGGCCTACATCAGTCTAATGAAAATAAATATCTTGCATGTCTTGAGAGGACCTAGCCTTGGCGGAAGTAAAATGTATCCATCCAGGACATTTTTTGGAGGGACCAAAAATAGCGTCCGCCCGAAAATTCAGGTGTTTTTTCCTATTCGCCAGGCTTATTTTTGATTTATTGGATGGACCCAGGACATTTTTTGGAGGGACCGAAAATAGCGTCCGCCCGAAAATTCAGGTGTTTTTTCCTATTCGCCAGGCTTATTTTCGATTTATTGGATGGACCCAGGACATTTTTTGGAGGGACCGAACTGGGCTTGGGCAAAACACTTTGGGTGAGGAGACACTTTTGACAGGAGGTACCAAACGTTTCCACGCCTCCTGCCGAGCTGTTCGGCGACAACGGACGACGATGACGATGGGCGCTGCACCATCGTAATAGCTCACCCCAGTGAGCTAAAAAAGTGTGAAGTTCTGATAAAAGAAAGGAAGTAAACAATCATTGTAATCCCATGCAAATATATTACAAAAATATAATATCTATTTTATACATTTTATCTTTACAATAGTTATCATTTGATATCTCTGTCGTTTGTACATAAAGTTACTCATTGTCAACGATAACGCAATATCCTCAAATGTTAAAACCTACGGGTCGACTTCCACAGAACAAAATATGAGTGTCCACACGAAAACTGTTTACCATTGTGAACTTGTCCAATTCATCACACTGATATCAACAAAAAAATATGAAGAATTTACTTACAACAGTATTAGTGAACGAATATATCGGAATCGCTTATCTAAAGTCGTCATCTTAGAAATGATACAGTCATAAAAATGATTCTATAAGAACTGAAGACACCTGACAGCATAGTAGAAGTTGTGTGCACTGAATGAAGAATGAATCGTACCACAAATTTTAAGTGACGTCGCATCTAAGAGCACAACCATTTTAATTGTATGATGAGTATATACAAGCCACTGAATGAAAAATATAAACAGTTTCAGAGAAAAAGAATCTCTTGTGAGTTAACATCCGTTGGTATTTCATAGTTAAGAATAGTTTGGTTCCCGAAGTCACCGCTAGGCGCAGAAGAGTTCAGTAGCGACCTCGTTTAACCTTGACCTCTTCAGTTTATTTTTAACAACACGGCCGGGGATTCCTTCGTATCGCACGTGACTCCCTGCACTTGGAAGGGAATCCTCCGTGACATCAGACACACAGATTTTGGTGTGTGAGGTCAAGGTCAAACGAGGCCGCTACCAAACTCGTCTGCGCCTAGCGGTGAGTTCGGGAACCAAACTAAGTTAAGAATTTTCAATTCAACTGATACAGGTTCTTGATCAAGTTACGCACAGTAAATTTACCGGCACAGGTATTGTAAAAATTCCCACAATCTGCAGAGAAGACAACATGTTGAGCTAAAAACAGTGAATCCTATTACTTTATCTTCCAATTTGTATAAGATTTCCGCTATAAGTTTTAACAGAAACAGCAGTGATTTCATAAGTAAAAGAGTAAAATAGACCTCAAATTCTTAGGCAACGGCTGTAAGATCACCTTTAGACTATTTTCCAATGGCACAGGAAGAGAATGAACCATCTAGCCATATTAAAGCATGATAAGTGATACCCTGATTTAGATAATCGTCTGTCTTCAAACTTGGTAACTTTAAAGCCTCACAGTATTGAATTTTACGGTATTTTCAAAGTGTTAGGAGACTGACTGCAGGTAGAGGTCGCATCGCCTCGTGAAGGTCCCCAAAATGCTTACATGATACGTACTTCAAAAAGTCAATGCTCAGTTTTCAGCACAGCATCGAAAAAACAGCAGGCAGAGCCCTAATGAACATTACAGAGCATAGTACGTTTTACACTACACTAACGTTGGAGGACGTAAACACTTTCTGAATTCAATACAGTGCGGCTTTAAACAATGGCTTCACTACAACTGGTCAAAATGTACCATATTTATGCGTATTTAAGGACATGCACTTATAAATGAAAATCGCTTGTTTTAAGGGCTTTTTTCCGCCTTCGTTTTGCCCGATTATAAGCACATGCACTAATACTTTTCTGGAAGAAAACCGCTTTTTCAGAAATCACGTCTTTAGAATGTGATCTCATTCTATACAAACAATAATTAGTCCATTGGTTATGGTTGTCAGCATGAGACACTGCGAATTGAAGCGCAGTTTGCTAAAATACGCATAAATACGGTACAATATATACACTGGTTCGTATCTTGCAGTCATCATGTGTCAGTCAGTTGTAGTGATGTGTGCAAAGAGACAGCTGACCTTGGACCTCCGACACAAAGCCTTCGTAACTTTACATCAAAGTGGAAACATCTTTTCTGTTTACGTGCAATCTTCTAACAAGAGCTTCAGGGATGCACAAGTTACAGAGGCTTTGTGAATAAGGCCACTGGTGTCATTTGGCGAAAATTAAGAATTTAATTAAATTTAATTAAAAGAGAGTGAAAAGGTCCAAAACCAATGAGGCCGGAGACAAATATGAATACCTCGGCTGTCATATAGACCCACAAACATAACTAATGGCGCTGACGTAAGTTCCTTTTATCTACACCACACTCACCATTTCATAAACAAATCACAACATTTCTCAGTAAAACTGACGGAGTGGAATTTGACATGTTTGATAAGAGGCAGTTGACCGTGACAAAATCTTTGCACTGAATATCAAATGATCCATTCAATCACAACTACCGGTACGACAAATATAAGCTTGCTACGGAATACACCCTGAGCCTTTCACCGAGTCTGAAATTCTCTGCCAGCCACGATTCACTGGATTTCACTTATGGGGACTTTTGGCAAGGCTCCGTATCGTCGATCCGTGTCACGTATGACGTATAGAGTTGATCCATTTTCTATTACAGTCATGCGTCATACATGATACGGATCGATGATACGGAGCCTTGCCCATGTTGCCAAAAGTCCCTAATATGTGGACTCTCTCAAGAGTTCCTAGATGACAGCACATGTCTGGTTTGAATGATCCCATCAGGAAGGAGGCACGTGCTGCCATCTAGTGAGTGTGAGTCTCACTGGCTCCCATCTCTCAGTACAGGGATAAAACAAGGCAGTAGACATTGTAATGGAGCAAAAAAATGATGAAGACACTCTACGTCATGTTGGCCTACTGGTCAGTGCTGCAGTCACCATTTTCACTAATACGGTTACGGATCTCCAATGGGAAAACTGCTGATAATGCATTAAATTTAAAATCAATTGCTATCATTAAATCCAGAATACATCCTCTACATACATGTGAGGCGGTCTAGGAAAACCCGTCGGATGTCGCGTTTGAGGAAAGTGTTTATGGTGTTGGTGAACCCACACATTTCAATAACTCAGCTGAAATGTACTACGTAACAGGTAAACAGTAGTAGGTCAATGCACAGGCAATCTGACAGCCCTTATTGATCATTCAGCGACATCCGCCAGGTTTTCCTCGACCGCCACACACGTTTTTCAACATGAAGTATCTGGCGGCGACACAATGAAAATTTATGCGGCAATTAAATCTGTCTATGCTGATCACACAATATGGAAGTCGGTTTCTGAGACTTTATGTTGGCAACTTAACAAAAGGCAGTATTCTACAACAATTCTAATCTGAATCAAAATGTAACAAAAATTTGGTCGCAGCAAATTGAAACAAAGTTTAGCCTTAACTTAAATACATGTGGCCTACTTCGACTGCAAATGTCAGCCCATAGACTGTTCCCCAAAGTTGAGATCAGCCAGTACCGGTACTCCCGATAGCACATGGGTGATTGATCATGGTGATGTCACATTTTATCAAAACACCCTGGTAGTCAGACAAACATCATTCCGAAATGGATATCTCCAAACTTTGTGTATGCAAAGGTGATGTTTGAGTTGAGAACCAGGATATTTCCAAATCGCAATAAATCACATTTTTGGCACAAGTTTTACATGACTTTCACTTGTACCGGTATATTATCCCTCGTGAAAATTGAACTTTCGGCTGCAAGGTACTAAAGCAATGGACAGTTACAGCAGGTACAACCTTGTATACACGGAAGTTTGCTCATTTGAAAGGCATCAATAACACTGATTTTTTAGGAATAAACTCTACGAATGACCCCCCTAGATATGTACAGTCGCATCAGATTCATGAGTTGAAAATCAATCACAAACATAAAAGAATATCTAAAATAATCGGCAACAATACAATGCCTACTTGGTCTTGATCCTGGTTCGTAGACATCGACGTTTATAATCTAACAAGCCCCGTGAACGATGTGTCTCCGGTGACGGACTACGTTTCTTTCCAATTGGTGCATTCGGTGAATCTAGGATACGCCCCCGGCGTGACGAATACGGGTTACCCGAATCTGGCACAAGTTGTACGTTATTTGAACTGGCCACCTGACTAGCTAATGGCGGATGCTTGGCAACTGCAATGTTTATTTTTGGCGTCAGCGGCAAGGTCCCGTCGGGGGATGTATTTCTGTGTGGAGACGTCAGAGGCGGGGGTGTTAGCCTCCGTAACGCTGAGTGTTTATTTTTAGATTTATCCGTCGAGAGGTCAATGGCGACGTCTTCCAAATCCGCCGCATCCACACTCAAGGATGACATTAACCCACCGTGGGGCGACGCCACCAGAGATGGCGTGACCGATAAAGCAAAACTTGACGGTGAACTCCAGGGGCGTGGCGACTTTTTACTTGCAGTACAGAGAAGCCGTTCGTGATTCTGTCCTGACTGACAGGATGCACAATAGATGCAGTCCCTATCAGGAGACTGTCGTTCACGCTTGATATTTTCTTTCACAGATTCTTTACATAAATGGTTCAGGTTATTCGCCATGGTATCTTTCCCCCGATCTGATGACCTTCCCCGACCTTCACGTTGGTGACCTTTACTGTCATGGTGATGACTATGACCTTCACGATGATGACCATGACCCTCACGATGATGACCATGACCTTCACGATGATGACCATGACCTTCACGATGATGACCATGACCTTCATGTTGATGACCCTGACCTTCACGGTGACGGCCATGACCTTCACGGTGATGACCTTGTCCATCACGGTGACCTCCATGATGATGACTCTCCGTTTTGGGTTTTACTTCAAACTGGCTCTGACGGCTGGTTTGACTTGAAGAGTTGCTGTCGCTGTGAGGCTGGACACCGGATGGTTTAGGCTCGGGTGTAGCAGGCTCCTTTTTCTCAAAGGATTTCATGAAACCAGGAGGGACAGGAACTGGTATGGGGATAGGAATAGGGATAGGCAGTGGGAGAGGTATGGGGACGAGGACAGTAACAGGAGGGGTAAGGGAGGGAAGGTGTGCACCAGGTATGTAAGGAGGAGGGGGAGGAAGTAGAGGCATCATGTGTGGGGGTAGGAGGGGATACGGTGGCATCAGACCAGGTGGGTGCTGATAATTCGGAGGTGGTGGTACAGGTGGAGCTACATTTTGAGCAGCTGCACCGATTGGACGTGAATTTGGTCTCCCCTGTCCTGGACTGGTCCCTGATGGTGAATGAACTCGCTCGCGTGTTTCAGCAGTCCGTCCACCCGGGATGTTCTTAACCGCTGCTACAGGCACATGCTTCGGCGACATCAGGGAAAGAATCCCTGGAGCGTGAGCGCTGTGAGCTGGTCCTACTGTATCCCTCCCTGGCGACAAACTCAGGGAGTCGGACGATCTTGAAACAATCGGAGATAACGACCCGGCTAAACTCGGTGTAGCTGACATCTGTGACGATGACGAATTTGGAGAAATCGGAATCTGTTTTGGATAACTTGGCTTCCGTTGACTGGTTCGACCTTTCTCAAAATTTGCTTCACCACATGTCACCTTGATGTCATCAGTCGGAATTGGAATTGAAATGCGTCCCGTTTTCTCGAGGGCCTCTACTTGGTCAGAGTCGGGATCACTGCTTGGACTAGCCAGCGGCTTCTCACTGCTTCTGGACTGTAGATCGAGAGGCTTGTCTGCTGAGCTTGATTCAGGATGCATCCAGAGCTCTGGAGTTATAAGAATCTGGTTATTCTGCCCCTTCGGTGGCCCCTTCGTATCAACCTGGATTTGTTGCAGATGTTCCTGTGTCTCTTTACAGAATATATTCATCTTGTACTGATTCAGACATTTGTCGCTACAGAATTGTAACTGTTGTTCCCCATCTTGGAAATCCACATAATTGACTGTATGTCGCACGTGCTTGCACCAATCACAGACCTTGTTCCTTTTGAATGACGCGCGTCTGCACTGCGTGAAGCAAACTTCGCTACAAAACGTCTTGGTGCCGGATGATGTCTTTAGTTGGTACTGTTTAGAGCCTGGTTTCTGGCACCATGCACACTGAGCTGGGGGCTTCCCTGACCCACTGGGTTTATCTGTAATGACAAAAAAGGTAGAGAAATTGAGTTGCTTGGAAATCAATAATTTGAATTCTCAGTCAATTACTGACGTTGTCCCTCTGAATCTGAAAAGAAGACGCTTAAAAGGCAACAATAACGGTAACCAATCAAAGCACTCGCATCTGATTCTCACCAGTCGTTCTGGCCTGATGCCCATCTAGCCTGGTTTGAATCCATCACATTTCCCTGTTCCCGCTTCTGAGGAGCTCAGACGCCTCAGCCAATCATCGATGTGCGAATGCTAATCGATGTGCCAACCAAAATCCGTGTTACAAATGTGTGCGGGAAGAGAAGAGAAAGTGCCGAACAGCGATTTGTTTCACGAGCTGTGATTGGCTCGGAGGTGGGGTCAAGTGCGTAGGGGTCAGATTCATTTATAATTTATGAGTTAACGCAAAAGATGACATGATTGGGACAAGGCTAAAGACGCAGTCGATGGCCTTGTTTGGACAAGATGAGCGCTCGTTACTGTGAATGAATGACAACTACACTAGGCCATCTAGGATGCAAGATTTTTCCTCAATTTTTCCTCTTCACTCAGAACAATGAGTCGAAAGCTGTGAGTTTCTTTTCCAACCTGGAATTGAAACAGCCACCTCAGAGACGACAAGCACAGGATGTTTTACCACTCCAACGATGCAAACTCGGCAATCTGACCTTACTACGCACACACTCGCGTAATCTACCAGGTCATTATCTACGTGTGTCTGTTCTCATCACCTTTGATATAACCGTGGTGACCATGTCCCAAATGTACCTTCACAGAACCTGGCATACACATCAAAAACACCGCCTCATTTTCTGCCTTGCCATTATCACCTGATCGCAGTCACATGATCAAATTTCAAAGTCAGAGATCAAGGCGTTGTCTCTGCGTATATCTAATCCCAATTCTCAATTCCCGAGAAGCTATTAAGTAACGTTTTCATCTTTCGAAACACTTTCGAGAACACAAAATTTGAAAAATTTGCAGAACATTGAATGATGCCTCAAGGTACTGTTTCAAGTTTTAGCTGAAGGACTTGCTTCAACACCATTGCCAAAGACTGGGCCACCTCTTGGACTTGGAGTCCTCTTGTTTCCTCCTGCACAAGTGGTGAGAAGGTGAAGTGCATTGCCCAAGAAATCACGCTCAACTGATGTGATACTGTGGGAACAAACATTAGAAATTCCTGACATTTGCTGAAATATTGCTGGCCTAATTCTAAATATTGCTGAAGTTCACCTTCAAATCAATCAGACGTCTCTCCACCCCAACCACTGTATACATTCATCTTTTTACAAATGTACCAACAGCTTCTGCAAATTTGATATCTTCACCAAAACATTCAAATTCTTTTTCTACCCTGATTGAATTCCTCGCCATCTGCTAAAGATACTCAAATCAACCGAGTTTTTTCCTCCGACCGTCTTGAATTACTGACATTAAAACGGAAGTGGAAATTCTGTTTAAATCATGGGAGCAGTGCTTCCGTAACTATCCAGCTGTGTAATGTAAAACTATGGAGCGTTCCGAAATATTCGTCATGCTGAGTTTTTTCCCTTTGTAGGTTCCCATCAAACAAGGGTACTGCAAACCGTGAAATTTTCGCGAGCGTTTTATTTTCGCGATTTTTGCGATGAGGGGTCAAAACGTGAACTTAAATCGCACGAAAATCGCTGGGCCTTAAAAATTCCTGAAGCTCAAGGGCCATATCGCGAAATTTTATTCTTCGCAAATTTGTGAAGTACGAAAATCACGAACAATTAGCGCCGCGAAAATTTCAAGGTTTACAGTTGTTCCCGTTCGCAGGATCATTTTGCAGTTGAACAATGCAAGTTATGAAGCAGTACCGGTACTATTGGCAAGATTTATCAGTCGTTTTTGTTTCTGATTTCAAGCAGATGTAGAGAATGTGTTGTGAAATTTGCTCAGGTACCAGTCCAACAAATTTGGCAATAAATTCCCAGGCGCGGATCCAGGGGGGACACATGCCGCCCTTTGGGCCAACAAATCTGTAAAATCGACCGTGAAATTCTGGAACTTGGTGCAAATTTTTAAAATGTTCCTAACACAGGGTGCCCCCTCTTTTCCCAAATCCTGGATCCGTCCCTGATTCCACAAGTAGTGATGTCCAGGGGCGGATCCATGATTTTGGAAAAGAGGGGGGCGCACTGTGCTAGAAACATTGAAATCTGCGGCGTATTTCAATGATTTGCTCCAAATTTCAGAATGTCACGGTCAATTTACAGATTTATTGGCCGAAAGGGGGGCACGTGCCAGGCGCACCCCCCGGATCAGCGCCTGATGTCGATGAACACACTTCTGTTCTGAGCCTTCATATGTGCAAGTTTGGGTCAAAGCTTCTGTAACTTCCATGAGTACGAAATGGTGAAGGTTTGGATTGTCTTAGGCCTACATCGAATAAAAACACTTCTACTCAGGTTTTAAGGTAAAATCATATAATAAAGCTTACCACCGTACTATATCCTGGTTTTCATGATTTTTTCTCACAGGCATCTTTAAAAACTCCAAATTTGTAACAGGTAATAGTAAAAATGTAGAAGTAAAAGGATCCCCCATCGCACGCTTGGGCCTGGAGATGGGATTAGAAGGAGAACCAGTCGACTCGGTTGCCTCGGTTTCAATTTCAAATTTAAACCAGAAGAATTTCCTCAACTTACTTAGCCTGTAATCACGGGAACGTTTTACACTTTTTACATGAATGAGCCGTAACTGATTTGAAACCTGGCTCAGATCATGTCCAAAGCATTCCAAATGGTGAGAAAATAACAGGCTCATGTCTGTTCTTTGCCCTTGTTAGGTTACAAAGGTTTGCCTCCCTAGAACTAGGCCCCATGAGAAGAAACTTTAATAAAGGGGAATTCCATTGGGGAATTGATTTCACGAGATAAGAACACAACTTCGCATCTCAACTCGTGTTTATCCATCCGCATCTCAACTCGTGTTTATCCATCCGCATCTCAACTCGTGTTTACTGTAAACCGTGAAATTTTCGCGACGCTAAAAGTTGGCGAATTTATCATTTTTGAAAACTGCAAAGACTAATTTCAGCGTTTACTTTCATAATTCAATGGAAAATGCATTAGGGTTTGTATTTTCGCACTGTTTAAGTTCGCATTTCGGCCCATGACCGCGAAAATCGCAAAAATAAAACACGCGCGAAAATTTCATGGTTTACAGTATCCATCCATACGAGTATAAATACTTCAACATTGATTGCAGAAAATTCGATTGAAAGTCTGTTTTGGAGACACCTGACTCCGCTTGAAGACAGCGGAAACCTTTAATGTATATATCTGACATATCTTTATTTGAAAATCTATAGTTACTATGATTACGTGCACATAAAAGTATAGTTACGGCGATTACCGTGTCATAAGACCCGACGTGCAGGTCACATGCCACGATCCAACACAAGATGAAAATAACCTACGGGTTTTTATTGCGTAATGTCTCAAGATCGAAAGGCATGTCGGTGTCATCGCCCAAAGTTGGGATATTATTTCAAAAGTAAACAACTAACACCGCATATTATGATATGCCAGGGATAAAATACAATAACATTTCAGAGTTCAATGCTTGTTTTTTTCATGATGAGCTTTGAAACTAGACATTCTTACACATCACAAAGCGGTCATCAAAGAAAGTGGTTAATAAATATAGGAAATATTTGACTAAAAATACACTCGTAAGGACTGCAGCAATAACCTTTAACAAGTCTTGCAATAGAAGACAGTTACCAAAACTAAAGGTTCGTTGTCGAGTTCCAATATCAGAGCAAACTAAACACAAGGGTTATGTATATACTTGTACTTACTCTTTGTAATTATCTAGACATCACAGTCAGATGATGCAGGGAAAGTGACCGTAAATGTTTGATGTCCGTCTGACAAGTTATAGCCGATTCAATTTACAATGCGATTGCACTCAGATGCTTTATTTATAATGATTTGTTCAATTTTATTGTCCTCAGTGACGTCTATTTTTCATAGCAATGGCTTCTTAGTTTTACGAGAGGAGGAGTATTGTTATGTCAAGTATTTTAGCGTAAAGCTGCTTTTCCACGAGGCGTTTGCGGGCGCGAATAGGAGGCAGGCACGGGTGGAAAAAATCGAACCAACGTATTTCCCATTAGCTGTTTCACCCGCACCCGCTCCCGCCACCGAAACCGCGTCCGCAAACGTCTCGTGGAAAAGCAGCTTAAGAGTCGAGGCACTGCATTGAACCCCTTGCAGCTACTATATGGCACGGCTTAACCCGCTGGCCATGGAGGATTTCCTTTATGGCCTAGTGGTTCGCCCGTTGGCCTCAGCGCTAGAAGTTAAGCAACGGAGAGCACGATCACTACGTGGATGGGGTGACCGGCGTGTACAATACAGGCACAACTATCATGATATCAAACGATACCATCCCAGTGGCGGATCCAAGGGGGGGCGTGCCCGGCGCAGGCCCCCC
>NMRB01000617.1:302023-315281 GCA_002633025.1 Notospermus geniculatus
CCCAAAAATTTTCGGCGCTTCGCGCCTTCGGGGCTCAGGGAATGGGGGTTGCCCATTCCACGTCCCCCCGTTCGGCAACTCCTGGATCCGCCACTGCCATCCCACTAGTTTCCCTTCAACATGCAACGCCAAAACTTTACGTACATCTGCAGACCAACACCTCAAGCCACTTCACCAAGTTTAAAACGAAGCAACTACGTTAAATGAAATTTTTGTCCACATCCGTTTTAAACAGTCTTACACAACATGATATACTTCTAATGACCTCTACTATTTGAATCCGAAAAAATCAGAGTAATGAAATACGGGCTGGCTCCAATTGCAATCTTTCAAACAATTTAAGTGGCCAGAATGGAATAGAAGCATCTTGAAGAGTTCATGTGGAAGCAGTTGAGATCGTCTAAATGACTAAGTAAACACAAACGGTATTCTACCAGCACTGATCAGCTTTTTTCTTGATGATGTAAAATGAAAACTCCACCGGTCCTGCCTGGTGAAACTGCAGCAGACACACGAGCCATGGACAAAAAACAAACCCGGGTACATCAAAAATAGCCCAGTATTGAATGCGTTTGCCATGTGCAGGAAAGTTGGGATTTCACATTGGACACAGTGAACCCTGTAACAGCATCTGAGTTATCAGTAACCATCCATGGTAGTCTCTCCACGTGGTTCTCTTGTCGATGAGACAGACTCCTGTAAACAGAGATTCAGATGCTCATCCCTGCCGCGTTCAGGTGCTGACAAGATTTTATGGATTCTAAACTCTCAAATTACCCTGATGACGCTGGTAGCAAAGGTGATCCAACCATGTCATATCTTGCAGAAGAACATGAAGAACTCCGTCACTGTAGGCCTAAATTGAGGACAGGAAGAAGCTGCGAAAGTTCGTAGCAGACATCTAGGCCAATGGAAATCTCAGTGGACTCTACGAGCCACGTCTGTGAGCTACAACCTCAGGCGCGTGTCCAGGATTTCGACCAGGAGGGGTCCAGGGGATCAAGGGTCGTCGAGGGTGGAACCGGAGGGGCGAGCGCAAGGGGGGTGTCCCCCCTCGCGTAAGAAATTTTGTAAAATCTGCCCACTGAAGACGCCATTTCCCAGCATTTCAGCCTTGAACATGTCTTGACTGAGTGAACCTGGTCGCATCGGTCACACCCAACAACGGACCTGATGGGCTTACTAATAACGAACTATAGTGGGTACTACAACTACATGTATATCAGAGCAGGGGTCCGAAGTTTCGAGAACCCGCTAGACCCTTCACCTACTTGCCCCGCTCCCTGTCATTTATGCCCGCTTGAAGTGATATGGGTAAAAAAATCTATGGCCTGCGCGAGCAGGGGAGGTCCGGACCCCTGGACCCCCCTCTGGACACGCGCCTGAACCTTCGTATGTGCTACCTCATCTTTGCAAATTATGTCTGCGATAGGGCCCATAGACATACTCTAGTTTCGTGTTTTTAACACACCTTCATTACAATGTGGTGAGACCGCCTCCATCGTAATCGCATTGAGTATGACAATAGGCCTCTTGGAGTAAAAGGCCAAGGCGGAGATAGGGCGGGGAGGATTGAATTTAGTGACCGCATGTTGTAACTGATCAGACTATGAATGAAGTGTGGTTTGGTATTTATCCTTGCGGCGTTCGGCCGTCAGTCAAATGGCCGTCAGTAGGATTTGAATGAAATTGACCACGTGGACTTGATAGCCCGAAAAGGCCTAGACGTCTCGAGCGGTGCAGACACCGTGCGGCCCAGCGATTGGTCATCCATGGTGAATGAACTGAAAGACCCTTTGTGTACCTATTGTGGGGGCGGCGCGTTCAGTGCCCGCCTTGCATATCTGACCGGTGTGTTAAAAACACGAAACTAGAGTAATTTCCAAACATGTAGACATGAATTTGCAAGTTGTTGCCAGCTCTAGGGATGCATTCATTGATATGATCCCAAAGGCACGATCACCAGTCATTATGATGGTCATTCTTTGGAGTGTCTTGAGTTCAACAGACTCCTCTGAACCATTTGGAGACCCGTTACTGGGTTTTAAGGGGCTATAATTAGCCACCTCAATGGTCCCGCCCACCATCCAAAGTTGCCAACAACTCCTGCAACAACAGAACTTGAGCACAGTACAAAAATTGATCAGCTGCATTTATTTAAACATGGCAGTGTGGTAATGACTAATTGTCAAAAACAAACACATTTCCTATTAGAACTTTATCAACTCTCTGAAATGTGAGACATGCAGATCGAAAAGGCAAATCGCTTCAGCCTGATTGGATTTCGTAATTACCACATGTCACTAGAGGCCGGCAGATCAATAAAATGAAACACGAAGCATAGAATTTGACCCAGGTCGACTTTAGATGGGAGTGTCGGGTTGCTGACAGTTCTGAATTGTAAGACGATGTCCCTCTCGTGATCGGGTCGCCCAACCAGATTGCCCGAGATTCGTGCAATGAAGATATACTTTACATACTTCGGGACACTTAGTCTAATACGGTCTCCCTGGCTTTTCTCCGGTCATCATTTGATACTCAGTTCAGCTTTTCTCTCCTATCGTATTTCTTTAAAGCTGTGTCCCAGAAGAGGCGAGTTTTTACTCCAGTGAGGCTGCATTACCTTCTGGGCCAGGTCTCACATCACACTCGGCTATCGTGTGTCATGTTGAGTGATTTAGGATTTGCTAAAGCTTGGGGACATTCCAGCCCGTAAATGCTGTGTCGTGCTCGTAACGGGTGCTCACATTTATGTCCGAGGTTCGCATGTCCCGGGTTCATTGCATCCCGGGTTACGTGTCCCATGTTCTTGAAGCTCCTTTTTCAGAAGGCAACAGATACATGTATGTTGCAATGGAAGTGCAAACAGTTCGCCACATAGGTCTACCCTAGCCTAACCCTACCCTCTCAATATCTGAAAGGACCAAACCTTCAACTCTAACTGTGACCAACAGAACTAGGCACGTGGGACCCACAACATACAGGATGATAGACCATTCTCAAATTCGCAGATCTGCGCACTTCTGCCGAAATCTCAACCAGAACCTCGATCTGAAACTGGCTCACATGACGCCATCCATGATTCAGCAATGGTCGAGTCTGACGCAACGTCTTCGACGTCACTGTCGTGGGGTTGTCTGCGTTAGGGCCTAGGCCTACGTCATTCAGTTTCAGACTGAGATTGTGGCTGAGATTTTGGCAGAAGTGTGCAGATCTTTGTCATTTACGTCAATTTGAGAACAGTCTATAGGACCATAACTTCAAGATTGAAAAGAAACTCAACAAAAGAAGCCCCCAAAAAGTGGAGAGAAACTCCCCACAAGTTCCACCCCAGGCTGTTCCATTCCTACACGCATCTCCCTTCACCGATCGTCAAGAAAACATCATCGTAACTCGAGACACAAAATGAAAGACTGGTCATCCGGCTGGAGCAGCCATTTTGCCCCATCAATCGCCATCCTCAGGATATGAAAGTATCCGCAATACTACGCGATGTCGTTTTTTTCCCTGATTATAGAATTACACAGTTAATGAGCTTGCGATGATGAACTGACATATCGAGCTACATCACCGCATCATAATGATGTCCAAAAGATACGAGGGTCAAAACTCGTCTGCCACGATCAATTTTCTCTTTTTATCTCATTCTTACATATTTCGGCTTCTTTTTCTTCGAGATCAGGCTGGACATGATTCTTTACATTTTTCGCTGTCCACGCGAGATCACATTCCCATAATGCCAGGTATCAACCTGACTATCGTATTTTCAGGGTCAGAGGGGTGAGGCACAGGATGTCATATTTTTTTCTTCCACTCAGTGGGGGTTTCCTGGAGGAGCACACACAACCTTCAAAGTATTGATGGTATGGGGAGAAGAATGGACGTGTCCATGCGGCCATGGTTGCGAACCCTATTATGTGTTCAGTAGGAGCATGATATCATACTAAAATTTGACAAGAGTTTGTTTGTTTGTGGGTGTGTTCGTGATTTTCTCCAAGACTGACAAACGGATCGCAGCCAAACTTGGTATGCACATCCAGACAGACCTGGGAAGTGTCCTTACGAAGCCTGAATTTTGATATGACTTATAGTTTTCAAAATATCAAGATATTAACGAAAATAACAATGCTTTTTAGGCCTTTTGACATCATGACGTCACCGAGATTGCCGTCACGTCATATGCGACGGAATGACGTCATTACGCCACTCGAACGAGTATGACGTCATTACATCCCCCAAGTGCTCCAAATGACGAGACACGTCATGCACGTCTCGCATGAATTTAGCAGTTCCCCCCACTGAACGGAGTACTCCAAATTACACAACAAAGCAGGTCATCATCAAATCAGGGACGGCCCATTGTTGAAATAACTTTGGTAGCGGAGATGTATTCAACATCTAAACATTCCAAAATTGGCAAGTGTTTCTCGTATCCCATGACTACCAAGAAAGAGGAAGAAAGGTGGTGATTGGGTAACTGTGTTCATGTCAAAACATCCCAAGGTAACACCTGAAGGCAATTCGTAGGACGCTCATGCAATCATTCTCAATCAGGTAACTATGTACTGCAGTGTTCACTACACCAAAAATTTGAAACAAGACACCACTCTGTCAGGGAAAACATCATGTAGTGCCCCAAGAAATCGCTGGATAGAATTTCAGGTATATTATCAGTAATGATCTGGTTACACGATGGGTTACAGATGTTTTACCTACGCAGTTCGGCTATCGGTATCCGCCGCGATGCGATTCATTCATATAACAAGCGGCGAAGGAATGCAAATCATCGGAAAATAACGACCGCACTACAGGCTCTGAAATAACTTGAGAGAAAGTTACCTGGCCCAGGATTAGGATATTTACGTAAATGAGAGTTTGGCAAAGATTTTTACGATATTTTTGCGTTGTACGTTCTCCAGTGCCACATCAACCATAAACTACGATACTTGATAACAACTCTCATGGCTGTTTTTTGTGCCAACAGGCTCCTTCTGTAGGCTCAGATATGAATCTATCCCAATCCACAGTGGTTGTGAGGGTAGCCACTACAACTGATATTTATGACCACGCCACAACTCAGTGGTGTGGTCAGTATTGTTTTCGCAGGACGCAAAATTTTTCTCTACCACTTTCCTTTCCTCCACGTTTTCGGTCAAACTAGGGCATGCACGTCAAATCTGACTTGCTCAGTCTAAAGACCTAATTGTTCTCTCGCGTTGAAAAGATTCCTGTGCACTTTCATTCAATTTTGGCTGAGATAATGAACTTTTTCAGCTAAATAAATCGGGATCGGCGTAGTCTATAAATAGAATCAGAGTCTACAAAGAGAACCGTGCGTGGTACATGAGATCTATGCATGGCACGACGTCGTGCCTGTGTAGGCCTACATCCTGATCGATCGTTCGGCAGTTCGTCCTACTAGTAACATATACGGTAATACAGCATTCGAACACCGCCATCTTACGTCAACATAACAAACCACTTCTGGCCAAAACATTTGTGGTATGGTCATGAATTCACTTTGAGTGAATTCTCAGTTCTAGTTCAGTTTGTGCCCGCTACGCGGCAGACGAGGTGAGGCATCTTAAAGTTCATCAGCTGAGAGCCGAAGTTAACAACTTCCACTGACAGGCTTAGGACATGGCCGCCATCACTGACTTGAGAGTATCAGCTGGCTCTAAAGAAGAATCTGAACTCTGTTCAACACGAGACGTCAACGGCAGAGAATCCTCAGAAGACTTCGACAATAACCCTGTTACAGTTACCATTTGTAAAGTATTAGTCACAAATATTCTCCAAATGTCATTCTAAAAATCGGCTCGGTTTCCACAAGCTTTCTTACCATTTGTAGATATCTTGACAACTTTGCGACAAAAGTGTCATTGATGGAGACACGGAGAAAAGCGTCGTCTAAAATGGCGGATCATAGGCAACGTCGTGAAATGTTACTCCGTTGTTCCTCTTTGATACAAAACATGAGTGGTTAGGTTCCTTTTGATGCCTCTCCATAATCGTATAATGTGAGCTGTTAGTGCCGGTTTCTGATTAGAAAAAAAACGAACAGAGCCGGGAGAGTATCAGGTGAGCGAATCAGTATCGCTAACAGGCGCTGAGGCAAATAGGAGGTACTAAAGTATGGGATACAATAAGACTAATATGAATAGGTACACGCTAGGTTTCCAATTGCTAAGGAATTTGAGCCGTCATGCCATTTCACCATGGATACTAGGCATATTCTTAACACGGCCCGGAAAAAGCCTCCGGTTTTTCCGTCTCCTGATTGTTAGTGTTGTAGGGGACGAAGATGCCGTCTCCTTCAGGGAGATGCAGGAGACGTCAGAATCCATCTTAACATTTTTGTACCGGTACGAAAAATTTGTATGATGTGACTTTTGGCAGAAATACGTGCATTTTGCACCAACAGTGAATGAGAATTGATGGCATATGATAACAGGTCATCTGCTGGACGGATTAGGGTAAACAATTATTATCGGGTACGTGCAGGAATATTCTGAAGAGGAGAACTCGGACAATAAATGAGCACCTGTTGACCAGAGTATACTTACAAGCCTTTTCATTGGCAAGCTATGAGGGCAGACGCGGGTTTGAGGATCAATTCGCACCAGGTGAAATCACATACCAAATTTCAGTCAGTAAATACGGTAAATACATGCGACACAAATCAATTTGAACTTCTGTGTGTCGCACACGGTGTGCCACCTATTGTTAACTTCTGGTACTAACAAATCAGATAAAATCGAATTAAATCTCGCCTTTCACAACTTTTTGTTTGTTTTTGAGCGTAAAATCATAAATATATTTCAGCTACAAGAATATTTATCAAGACAGATATAAAAATAGATAACATTAATGTTTTGGTATACATGGTGCTGCCACCTGTCTGAGGAAAAATAACTATTATAATCAACCATGTAAATAAACAAACCGTAATGTTTACAATTCGAACTAGAGCACCTTTAATAGCACAGCTTTCAAGTTGGCCTACCCAAACTGAAAACAAGGACCAACCCAAGGTCAAACCGTATTCAACAACTACCAGTATCACAACATCGTTGCTCCTGTAACCAGCAACCAATTGATACAACTGTCATTAAAAACATCAACTCTACCAAAGGAAAGCACTTAGAGACTGTAAGCAGACGATAGTGACTTTCCTTGCCTAATGGTAGACCACCTAGGAAGGTCCATTAATAAGACAACACAATCATAATTCGCCGTTTCATCATATACGAACAATATGATTAAAGTGCCATGAATTCCTCGACCAAATCGCTAACACAATCGCGCTCAAATGTCAGAACTCTTCATACGATGAAGGGAAGGAAGAAGAGAAAACCTACGATGTGACTCCTCAACAAGTGGTAACGTAAGCAGCGACATAATTTGGTCGCGTAAAAGCAGGAAAGAATACGATACGAACGCCATTAAATGTAACCATCAGTGAGTGCGATGCTTTTCCTCCTATTTGATTGAAATCTATATATGGAGTCATTACGAGTCCGATCTGCCAAGCTACAGACGAGAGGTGACATCGGATGCGTTGATGGGTAGGCTACGTTTGTCAAAAACATGTAAGACAACACCCGCGGAAAAACTACCCGTCGTTTATCCTGGATACAATTTGCAAGACACCATTAGTTTTCGTGATTGTAGTCTACGTTTCCCGGGCAATTGCATGATGGGTAATCCAATACTGATGGCCAGAAGATACGATTTGCACTTAATAAAAGTTTCGGGATATCACGTTAATATCAGTGGTCATAATGACGATGGGGAAAGTTCGTTTTACTGAATACTGAATGTAAACGGAAGAACAAGACGACATAAATTCCCAAACTATTTTCTTCCCCTTTTTGTTTCCTTCTATGCACAATCTTGCAAAGAACCTCGTCCCCAGGCACTAATTACTTGTCATACATGTAGGGCCGTATGCACCAAACGAAGATTTGATCTTGAACTCAGGTTGTGCCACAACTTTTGCATCGTCACATCACGCCCTGGCAAACCTGAACAATTGAAAAGTTGTGGCTCAACCTGAGTTCAAGATAATCTTCGTTTGGTGCATACAGCCCGTAGAGTTCTCCTTTAAAGGACCACAGTATTGCTTCCCAATCCTGCGTTACACCTATCCGCGTTAAGGGGGAGACCTCTATTAACGACTTGGTAAACTACCGCATGCAACTAGTCTCGCGCAGCCAACCGTTTCCTTCCGCAGTACTGCTACACAAACTTGCTCGATCCCCAGCGGCTGGGTGACCGAGACTGTAATCATACATTCTCCAACACTGGGGCGAAAGGCTTAACTACAGTATTGGAGCATGGTGCCGGTGGCGCCGGCTGTCGACAGAAAGATGCAATACAGTGGTCCTTTAAAGGAGTTAGACGCCGAAGTTGTAAACAAGCTGGTTTGTTTACAAATATGGTCGGCAAACTAGTTTTATTCCTTCGTGCAGGTGGCAGCACCCGTGATCGTTAGACTGGTTCCCGGTCCGATGCAACTCACTCACGATATTCATGTCAGTACATATCACCGACAATAGGTGGCAGCAGCGCAGGCGTCCGTGGATAGAGAACCAGTGAGTGAGTGCTTACAACTTCGGCGTCTAACTCCTTTAAGGATCTTCTGCGAATACCTCAACGGACAAAACAATTGATTTTATGACAAGCAGACATAGGCCAGCTTTCTGAACCCTTCACATAAAGTGATTACTGAAATAATCCCCGTCATAATCGACAGAGAATCTTTTTCCAACCGCAGTCTGGCATATTTTCTTACGGCCACAGATGAAATTCCAACCATCATATTGAACCGAAGGAAACCAAATAAGCCCTTAGAACTTTCCAATAAAGCTTTTCATCTAAATTCTATGAATAACATCAATATAATTAGAACATGAAACATGATCAAAACATCCCTTTGCGGTGACTTGATTTTTTCACCAATGAGAGGGTTGGTGATGAAAAAGAAACCCTCAAGTTGCACGACGAAGGAGGAGGAGGGTTGCGGTAAGCTTCCAAAGGGGGAAGTGTCCATATTACCGTACTGATCATGGAGCTTCACGGGAGGCTTTTTATAAAGTGCTTTTGACTGAAACTATGTGCGACTTCTGTAGCGCTTCTTTACTGCAGGATTGTGTCAAAAGTGCTTCACATCATTACCGTAGTCTCTCCAGAAACCTTTCTGGGGAACTCAAGGAGCAGCTCATTCAGTGCTTCACTTGATCCTTTTAATACCAGTTGTGAGTAGTGAACTCTCGACCAGGTGTTGAACCTGCGGCTTCTCACGGATTGTCACCAATCTGGCTCTCACCACTGTCCCACCGCTCCCTCCGATCAGTCTAGCACTTCATCACCGCGGTCTCTCGTGCAACCTTTCTGGGGAACTCAAGGAGCAGTTCATTCAGCACATCAATCATGATCCTGACCGGTCAGAGGGTCCCGGGTTCGAATCCCACTGGGCGTGAGACTTTGGGCAAGTCTCTTTGCCTCACTGGCCTCTCTCCACCCAGGTGTATAAATGGGTACGGTCGGAAATGCTCGGATTGTAGCGCTGAATGAGCAGCTCATCTGAGTTCTACTGAAAGGTTTCAGGATAGACTGGGGTTAAAGTGTAAAGTCGGATGACACTTCTACCGTTGTTGATATCAGACTATAAACCCAAAACTTTAACTTTAACTTTATCCTTTCCGACCAGCTGAGAATACGACACGGTGACCTTGTTGGGGATCAAACTTGTTGCCTCTCGGCCATGAGGTCCAGGCTCAACCACCACGGTCTCCAAATTTCACACGGAATTTATACATGTAGGAGTAACCAAGTATTGGCCGATCTACACCCCATCTGGCCACAGTCTTTCACGGATACTCTGCCCTTCGCGTGGTTAACTTATTGGCCTCTTGTTTCGCGGTCCATTCATTTACGATTCAAGGTCTGGAGTAATTAAAAGAAATAGGTAAGAGAATACCTAGAAACTTAATATTTTAATAAAAAACCGAAAACGTTTCAATCACATGTTTCCAATACCCTGTTCAGAGAAAGAGGCAAGAAACTCAATCATAGTCATTGACTGAAATTGACACAGAGGTATTGTAATATCAAAGAATGGGAGAAGGATGTTAATTACCTGGGTGATGTCAGTCGTATAACGAGCCAGTGATTGCTTTGTTAGTCTTTAACTTCAGCCAGCAGAATTTGGACAGCGATGTGAATAATTGGTCAACTTTTTAAAAATTTGACCTTGAAATTATACAGCAATGATCAGGATGAAATGTGTCCTATGTTCTAAAAGGGGGCATCTCATCACCGTTCTGAACTTCCTGAAGAAATCAGTGGTTCCTACATGTACATCACCACACACAATATAAGGTATAAACATAAAGGAATCAAACATATGATAAAGGTTTAACTGCGAACGATGAAGTAACTGAGGGATACACTTCATGTGTTGCCACAAGATGTCTCTCACTGCCTGAATTTTGGCTTTACAAGAGCCACTGATTACCTCAGGGCTCATTCTGAAAGACATTCGTGAATTCACCACCTGTCCTGCAAATTTTTATATCAACTGAGATATTCAGGTTATGCGAATGCATTTATAATGAATTCAAAGAAAGCTGTGCATCCATTTCAAAGATGTCCTCATCGCAATCTCGTACAAACTTCATCTGACCCTAACCTCTTTAGTTCCATTACAGTACATAGTGAGAAAAAACTCACCACAAAATTGCCTCCTCAGTGGGTACAAGTAGCAATTTCCCATCAAGAATCAGTTTGGTCATTAAAGTAATTAGTGCCTCATTAGTTCAATGACATTAACTAGTCATTGATATGTAAGTGTCAATGTTTGAAATACGATCTGATACTCTCAGTTTTCATCAATCATTCTATTGTTGTGATTCTGTGTCTTGGCTGGGTGTAAAAATATCCATCAGTAGCCCTGGTTACACCTATCTAAAATCCCCGTGCTTTTTGAGACACGAGTTTTTTCCGAACCAGAAAAAACACAGCGTTGACACGGCAAGCAGTTACACTACTTAAAATGCAATTGGTAATAAGTTCCGTAACCCGGCTATAGGGGCAATACAATGCATGTAGGCAACTCTCCGTAATCAAGTGGCTACTGGACGTGTGAAATGAGCATGACTCGTCGATTTGCATCGGCGTCTGTCGGGGTGCTTGGAACTACAGGTAGACATGGGGATTTCGCGGTTACAGTGCATAAAACAGCCGTGTCTAAAACAGCCCCAGCGTAGCCCCTTCGAGCTCGCTGGGGCTAATAAGCACGGGGATTTCAGACAGACTCTGTGATTTATAGGTGTAACCGCAAAATCCCCAGGGTAAGCACAGGGATTTATGTAGTGTAACCACAGCTGCAGACCAGGAACAGTCCACTGAGTCCTGGAAATATCAAACAGGGTTCCCTATTTGGCCAGCAAGTCTGGAAGTTGTGAGGGAACAGGGCTCCGCCGGGGTCCCTGATACTCTGGCCCCCAGTAAGGTTGTGAAGTGCAAACAGGTAGCTTCCCTATACTCTGGTCTAGAGTTCAGAGACGACTTATGTTTACTATCTCTGGTCTAGAGGGATGTTGTTGAGCCAGAGGAGACATGCAGAGGATGCTGGAGTTCGGCCCCAAGATCCATCAATCATCAAGTTGGAAAAACTTCCAGAAGTTTTACTGAACATTGAGTCCTTCCTCCATGAGAATCTGAGCCAAGTTTTGAATGGAAAATGAGCCTGAATCTCCATTAATCATTGCAAGTGTTTAGACAGTATTCTGTATCAATAAATGCTCTGCTGCGTCTGACTGACACTCCTGGAGTACTGTATTACACTCTTAAAATGCTCTGGGTTCGTTTTACTCCCAAACAAACAGCCAGGGAAGAGATTTTCTTGAATAAACTCAAATTGTTGTAATATAAGCTTGTGTTTCATTCCGATGTGGGGTTGTGTTTGCAAGGCGATACATTCGCGGGGATTCTCAAGGAGTTTCGGCAGGCATATGATATCATAAATGGGAATATCTCTCCTCAGTTTGGCATATCTGTCTGCCGATTGTGGGTACTGTGTAAATCAATCAACAGAAATGTTCCCAGGAAATGAAGTGAACGTATCGTGTATCAGCAATTAATACTCGATGTAAATTATTCAGAATGCATCCGTGTAAAATCATGCAGCAATTTGCAATGGCAGTTGAATCTTTTTACTTGAATTTGTCAGGTTTTTCAACGCTCAATCATTGCTTGGATCAACCACAAGTAATGGCCATATTTTAAACTTTGCCTGCCATCTGTAGCCGTGCTAACAACTAACGAAAACACGGAGATTTCAAAAAGCATGGCGAGCTTGCCGTGTTTCAAAAACCCGTGTTTTTCAGACATGGGTTTCTTGAAGCCTGGCAATTCATAGGGGCGACCGCAAAAAAAACGGGGATTTTATGTACCGGTAGTGTAACCACGGCTATTGTAACTTTTAAAGTGGAGTCCGAAATCTTCAGACACACCCTGTATAATTCTACATGGAATCATTTATAAAGCTGAAGCTACCCAGTACAGTAGTCAAACAATTCTAGGCAAAAGTACAGGAAAATTTTCCAAACTCGACTGAAATGAAATCTATCGCGTATGTGATTGGCAACTCACAGAATTTTAATGATTCAATTACAGCCACTTTCAGGAAGGAAGTTAGAGGATCGAGTTAACATGGAAGTATCCCAGGAGGCAGTTGTTCCGGGCTCTCAATAGCGCTGCGTATTCAGGTCAGATGAGATGCACCCTGGGACTGCAAGTCATCTCAAATTTTACTATTATAAGTTTCAAGGGTGGGTTTAGAAGTTAGTTCAATTTCATGAACATGAGGCTAAAAAGAGTTGTGTGACGGAATGGGATTCATTGAATGGTAAACGGTGTATGAAATCTTGCAACAATGAGGAGGTACCCATCCAACCTTTACTAACATTTTTAGCCAACCCCAAAAACAACCCACTCTCCTCCCAACTGCTTAACCCATTCCCAACCATCACCACACTAGTTAACCCACCCACTCGTATGACCGTTACCCCATTCTACCCATCAAGATTCTTTTAAAGAAAAATTTTAAAATCATCTGCCAAACTATCATTACATAAGACACGTTTCTTGATGAGAATAAATTAAAACTTGGGAAGTGACAAAAAATCCCCATCAAAATTGATACCAGGCTCAGAACCTCTTGAGATTTCTCGGTTCACCAACTGTATTC
>NMRB01000618.1:0-11704 GCA_002633025.1 Notospermus geniculatus
TTCATAAATTTCTAACCCTGCCAATTGAGGGTTTTTCCTGTTTGAATATGAGCCACCAGTATACCCCCGTATAAAAATAGTCATGATGTACCGGTACCTTTAAAAAAACTCCTGCCGAAATTAAAGGTGACTGGCTGAGTAAAAATGAAACGGCCTAATGCCATTAACAATTTTCCTAACGGTTCTCTTGCCGTGTCCTGATTTTATGATGCACTAGCAAAGTTACCCGTCCTACAGTCTTGTTGTCGGGAGGGTGTTTTTATTGGGGCACATCAGAATTTTATGGACTGAATAGCGAGTGATGTTATGCAGAGGTCCTAAATGATGAAGCCGTTTCCAACACTATCCAGTAATTTCATTGCCACTTTGTCTCCAGTCGCCTTCTCTTCCACTCTCGAACTGCCGTTTACATTTTTATGGTTCCCGATCATCAAGATCGGGAACCATATTGTGGTTGGTCATGGTGTCTGTCTGTCTGTCTGTGTGTGTATCTGTGTGTGTGTCCGGTCTGTCACGCCTTCATATCTTATCTCCTTCAACAGCTACAGCTCTGGTAACACATCCTACCCCTAGGACACTCAGTTTAGGCCTACACTTATGTGGCCTACGATTTTTTAAGTAAAGTCATTTCGATGATTTCGGCCGTTTCGATGATTTCGGCCATTTCGATCATTTCATTCCGGGTTTTATAACTAACCTTTCGTTGTTACCGATACATGTAGCTTCGAGAAGCATCTCTTCGTTATGAAGGCCGCACGAGAGCATAACGTGTTCGTTACGCCAACGATAGCTTCGGGAACATGGGGCCAGGACCCATGTTCCCGAAGCCGTCGTAAGGTTAACGATGTCGTTACGCTATGCATTTTTCCAGTTTCGATAGATGGCAGCACGCCGAAACCCCGTCCTATACAATGGACGCCTTAAAAATGTGTGGGAAATTGATGAGGCCCGGAATGTCAGATTCATTTCAATAGTTTTAACCACTCGTGACACCTATTGAGGCAGTGAGCTAGGGTCCCCATTACGTTGGGCTCACTCGCGAATTCCGCAAAACAAGTACGTACATATTTGCTAAAGGGCCTGTCACACTGAAGTAGTTCTCAAAACGTCCTGCCCCATCCTAAAAAAATCGTAAAACGGGCTAGAAAGTGTAACCCTTGGCCAAATAATGCATCGATATTGTGAAGCACCCTTCCCATCCATGAAGTTCGTAAAAAGACTGGAAAAGTTGCCATACGTCCAATCCGTTCGCACACAGTTTGAGGCCGTTCGGCAAAATTTTCAAGAACGTACTGAGAACTAGCTCAGTGTGATTGGGGCATAACGCAGATGTGTCCATCATAGCAGAATTCCACTCAAACCCACTCATATTCTGGTTCAATGCTCTGCACGGTTGTTTGCGTTATTTTTCTATGGCTGTTGAGCATATTAATTCAAAGGCTTGGCCGATCTTTTTTATCGAATTGATGTGACGCATGGCAAAATGTCATATACCCCATCTCTGTTGTCTGAGTTTTCTTCCTCGAGTGGCACTAAGGCCTAGTTTAAAATACTCAGTAGATGTCGACCTAAAATGTGATACATTTCAAAACGGAAGTCGATGAGCCGTCGGTACTTCAGGACCCACGTTTTTGGTTGAAGTCCGTTTTGTCATGACTGTCCCATAAGCCCCTTTTACACTACCGGTGCAGTAAAAATCATTATCCGCCGATACAGATTGCTATTTTTGCCCTAGGGCAATAAAAAAGGGCAATCTGTAGGCCCTATTTATGGCAAGAATTTCCACTACAACTATAATAGATCAGAATGCCCGTTGATAAAGAATGCCCCGCGTCGGATTTCCTGGTTTTATCGTGGAATCATGAGGTTCAGTTCACGGTGAAGGCGGAAAAATCGGTTCGCTTCCAGCCCGTCCCAAGTAGCGCAGGTGGTTTAGGCCCCTATTACATAGAGCTATATACGCTATTCGGTATTCGCTATTCGGTATACTGTAAAAAACATTGGGCATGCATAAGGACATGCATAATTGGTTCACAGGGTGACCCTTATTTTCAACACTATCTGGCAGTCTGTGTATGTCTCGCAATATTTTCAGCTGTATCGCAGTTGCTGAAGAAGCAGGAGGCTTGAAATTTGGCGTGCAGTCATATTCTAGTATGGTTGTTTTATTTTTGTGAGAAGTTTTGGACAGAAAGCCTGTGAATTTTTTACAGGCCTTTCAAGGCCTTGAAAAGGTCTGGAATTTCCCTTTTTTACTCCCGGGGTCTTACAAAAGTCTTAAATTTCATTTTCAGAGTGATGTGAATTTTTTAAAACTTCGTTATTTTTCTCAGGGAGTTCCTTTTGCAGGCTACTGTCATCTATCAATCGCGGTGATATGTGTGTGGCTCGGTATTGATTTTCCAATAAAAAGGCTTAAAAAGTTCTTACATTTTATTGACACAGAGCTGCAGGAACCCCTCTGTTTGTCTCGAGGTCAGAATTGATTCGTGTTATAGATCTGCGGCAGATCTGTTCCACCAACACCTAACACTTATATCACACAGCGAAATCTCATCTCACCCACTGTGTCGGTAGATGAGATATGGTTCATGCCTTGCCTACAATGTGCATAAAATCTGCTGAGCATCAGGGGTGAAAGACCCCGCATGAAATATGGCTGGTCAGTAAGATGTGTTCTTCTCGTCTGGGGGAGGGGGGTCATCAAAACACAAAGTACTCAAAAGGGAAGAAAAGTTTTATATGGGTTATCTTTAGAAAATGATTCTTATGATGAAAATAATGCCCATGAGAATGTGCCCTGGCCTAGATGTCTCCTCATTGTCCTGAACTCATGCGACATCACACAGTCCTGTTCACCAGTTCTTTCACACTACCCACGTATCGAGGTTGGCAATTGTTACTTGAGATACAGATCAAACAGCAGAGGTTGCCAGACGGTCACTTCGTCTACGAAATGGAAAAGTAATATATCTCCATATGTTTACGTCACATAGTCGGAGTTCTATGACACGGATCAGAAATTCCGTGTCAGGTAACGGTAAATCACTGCGCTCTCACATAAAAGTCTTATCTTGGGAGTGAGCGTCCGGAATGATTGCATGGTTTTCTAGGCCCTTAACCTGAATATCGATGAATTTACACGCGTGTTGGCCTAATCGCGCTTCGTAAATACTGCCCTATACTTCTGATAGCTCGACTTGAAAGTGCCAGCCTGAAGAAGACCCCGCTTGGGGTCGAAAATTTGCTAAATTTCTGGAGGACGACTTCGGTTATTATATCAACATATCAGACTTGATATTTTGTCAGTCACGCTTTTATCTGATGGCATAACTCGGCTCCTTTTACACCTGGAGCAACAGACTCAAGTTCTACCCTTAGGTTTTCATACCCTAGGAATCGAATGGACTGGTTACTTTTGATCTGAGATGTTGGGGTCATGGTGATATCGATATCACAAATTTGATATTTTCAGATAACTTGCCATATTGTCAACTGAGCAACATGAAACAAAGTCTTGTTCATGCGTACTTATCCAAGGACTGGACCATGTTGAAATTCTCAGCCTCAAGTGTCCGGGTGTTCGAAATATCATGAGATTTTGATATATCAAATTTGATAATTCGAAATATCTCTGCCTGTGGCAGAGGTAGAGGAATGATATCACCCATACGTAGGTTGTTGAGGATGCCCATTTCAATTATGCAATGACCTTGATTATCAGAGGTCAAGATCAAGGTCATACTTTGATAATTTGAAATATCTCTGCCTATGGGTAGAGGGAAAGGTATGATATCACCCACACTTAGGTAAATGAGGATGCCCATTTTGATTATGCAATGACCTTGATGATCAGAGGTCAAGGTCAAGGTCAAACTTGATGATTTGAAATATCTCTGCCTGTGGCTGTGAGCAGGTTGCCTGTCATGCCTGTAGTAAACAAGCGGAAACCATCAGACATTCATAATGTCATCTTGTTTTAACTGCCCCTACCCCTTCTCAACATGCACACAATTATGTGTGTAGTGTGTGCCCTTTCTTGTCCCTCTTTCACAATTTACGTACTGTTTTCCGCATATCCAGCTGATACAGGAATGGCTGCCACCCACGAGCTCTTTTTCTCTCACCCTTTTTGTATTTTATTTTGTGATTAGTTCAATGCATGGTTTATGTTGGCCTGTCGGCCTGACAGTTTACTTCCTGTACTTGTTCTTCCTTCCAGGGCCAATAATGTTCTGCTTCGGCCCTGGATTCTTGTACTTTGTATATTAATTCCAATAAACCACACAAAGATAACTGATAATAGGATTCACCCCGAGAACGAAAACACGTCACTTCAGATTGTAACTTGTAGTGACTTCCTGACGAAATTTCGGTGAAATCTAATTCTTGGATTTGCCACCGGGAGGCCAAAGCCAAAGTCACAAAATCTGCTTTTTCTCCTGAACTAAAAAACGAAACTTCATCAATTTTTTATATAGGTCTAACAAGGAAATATAACATAATGCTCGAGTTTTTTATTTGACCTACTTTTCAAGGTCACAGAGGTCTAAGTTTGAAATTACGAAGTTGGCATGTTCTATAATGACATAAGCTATTATTTTGAAACTTAGCATATGTACGCCCTTGGTCACACATATTATCAAATATGGCTTGTATGGGATTCTGATATAGCCCATGACAAGCAAATAAAGAAGTAGCGAAAAACATGCCTTTGCAAAAGTCCTTCTGTCAAATGCGGCTTTCAGCGAAATTTTTCTACGCTGATGCCATTAGATAGCCAGGAAAATTTGCTACTACATGTATATATGTTGGGACCAACTTTCTGTACTCCATTGTTTTGGAGATATTCAAGAAAAACTGCTGTCCATTTACTTTTTTCCTTGAGCGTACAATGTAGCAAGAAAATAAAGTAGACATCTGGGCCCATATCCATAAAACCTTGCTAGGCTTAGTTACTTGCTAAAGTGCACAATTTGTACCGGCCAATGTACACAACTAGTAACCAACTAAGCTAGCAAGGTTTTATGGATATGGGTCCCGAAGTATAATTCCCCAAAGTATTTGTAAGAACAAAACCCTTTTGAAAACTTGAGTTGAATGTTTGTAACCATGGTGTTATGTATGTGAACTTCTGACATCAACTGGATATTCTCAATGCAATGAAATACCGTAACGTAGAAAATTTGAAACCTTTTGTTCTGTTCTTTATTTCCATGCCAGTGTAACCCAACCCGACTTGTTCTCACGTCATGGGTGTACATTTTCACTTCGGCTAAATCGACGTAATGTCACTTACGAATGTAAAAGCTTTTAGTGTCATTTTGGGTAGTAGGTAACTTATTTCACCGAGGAGCCAGCTTGGGGAGAACTTTTGCCATCATTGGTAAAGTTCTTGGAGGGTGTTCTTGTCAGTTACCATTTCGACACATCACTACTCTTCATTCCACATCCGATTGGTGCGAGGTTTATGGCCGATATTTCCGCAACGGCTGGGTCAAATTTGCCACACTAGACATCAGTCGATTTGTCTTTGTGGCCGCAACAGGCATCATCGCTGTTATTTTCCCTAAACGTGACATAAAAAAGTTCTTTCAGCAATCGCAGTTCGTGTTTACGGCCTAAATGGCGGCCATTTTGAAATCGCGCATGTGTACTGCACTGAACAACGTGGTGAAATGAAATGGGTTTTGAGAAGGGGATCCGTTATGTCGGCCTTACACAAAATATGAAGATAGCAGAAAGATACCGACAAGAAAGACAAGTCAATTGACATGATTGACGTATGCTTTGTCAAATTTGACCCAGGCGTTGCGGAGATATCGGCCGAAAACCTCGCGCCAATCGGATGTGGAATGGAGTGTAGGCCCTGTGGAGGTATTGTGGGTTCTAGGATTCGAGGGGCGGGTTATCGAATGACCAGGTTGAGTGTGCAAGGCTATAATCCGTGTCCTTTCTTTTTGTCGTGTTCACCTAACTTTGTTGGCGTATCCTCGAATCGGCCAAAAACGCCAGTTGACACGATTGAACCGTGATGGAAAACGTGAGTATCGTCCAAGTTCAAGCCGATGAATACAACGAGCTGAAGCACGCCTACGAGTACATGACACGAATTTGGTCAGTAGTCATGATCGCGATCGGGTTGCCAAGCAACGTTATGGCGTTCCTGGTTGCTACGAAACGAAGTAACCGGAGCCAATCGACGTGTACCTACATGGCTGGTTTAGCCATCGCCGACAATATTGTGCTCCTCAATTTTATTTTTCAATCCTACCTGTTTTTCTGGCTGAGAGGGGATGTGCTTCCTAACCAGGAACTGGCGTTTAAGTGAGTATTGTTGTTTGAAAACCCATAGGAATGGTCTACTGCACGGTGTCAGAAGTTTTTCAAACACTGCGTGGTGTAGCCTACACTCCCGTTCATACATGTATGAATATTAAGTAGTTTTTCTGTCCCTACGCAAAAAGTAGGCATCTATCTGTGAAGGCTGAAATGGGCCGATTTCACAAAGGGGCCGATTTCACAAAGGGCGTTTTAGACGCGTGTAACTTCGTCAAATGCATGGTGGAAGTGCGTGTATTAAGTGAAGTTACACGCGTCTAAGTCTTAAACGCGCTTGTGAAATCGGCCCAGGGTGTTTAAGACTTAGACGCGTATAACTTCGTCAAATGCATGGTGGACGTGCGTGCAGTTAGTGAAGTTACACACGTCTAAGTCCTAAACACCCTTTGTGAAATCGGCGCCTTGTGTATGGCCGTCCGCCACCTCTAAAATATCGAGATAAAAACTATATCCATATACATGTATGGTAGAATAAAAATATGAAAATATCGCACAATCTCAAAATTTTTAGATCGTCCACAATTTCTTAACGTGGCTTATGAAAGGGGAGTGTACGTCAGCAGTGAAAGTACCGGTATTTTTATCAAATTCTGTAACTTTTCCATGAGGTAAATTGCCAGAACTACCATAACATTCTCTTGATTTCTGCGTTTAGGTTTTCATTTTTCATGGCCTACTCGTCTGGTGTCAGCTCAGGCCTCTTCCTGGCCGAGATGTCCGTTGACCGCGCCATAGCTGTCTGGGCTCCGCTGAAGGCCGCCATCTTGTGCAGCCCGTCACGTGCCAAGAAGGTGATGGTCACGACGGCTTTCTTTGCATTTTCATTCAACATACAGCTGTTTTGGGTCCTGACGTACAGCATTGAAGAAAGAACAGGTAATACTACTCCAAGTACTATTATAGCTACGGTTACACCTGTTGAATATACACGTGTTTTTCCACACCCGTGTCAAACCCGTGTGTCCCGTACGAAAAGCCCGGCGAGAGGTCACACAAGCTAAGGTTACACCTGTTGAAAATACCCGTGTTTTTCCAGACCCGTGTCAAAACCGTGTGTACGAAAATCCCGGCGAGAGGTCACACTACTACATTGTAGCTGACAGGTCAGATATACTCTCCGACTTGTATGCAAAAATTTTTACGCTCAACTTCGGCAGACCGAAGCTGTATTAGCACACATTGTTGGAGGCGCGAAAACGAGGTCGCTTAACGACTGCGCCATCTGTAGCCGTGCTAAGAAGTAACGAAAACACGGGGATTTCGAAAAACACGGCGAGCTTGCCGTGTTTCAAAAACCCGGGTTTTCAGACACGGGGTTCCTGAAGCCCGGCAATTCATAGGTGTGACCGCAAAAAAACGGGGATTTTATGTAGTGTACCACGGCGATAGTAGGCCTATGCATTTAATCCGGTCGGCTGACGAACGCCGATCCGGTAGTAATTCATTAGCAGTGGTTAAGCCCTATTTGCACGAGCCGATTTTGTCGTACGACAGAGTCGTATCAGATTCGTCGTCCCGATTTGTCGGGATCGGCTAATCTGTTTACACGGGACGATTTATTCATGCGTCCCTTAGGACCTCGTGTGTCATTAGGTAGACAACCATGGGGAGAAGCAGCCGATGTCGGGTGAAAATAGAACACCCGACTTCTGCACACGATGTCGCACCGACAAAAAAATCGTCTCGGAAGTCTAGTATACACGGTGCGTTTTTGTCGTACGTCTCTGTCGGCCCAAAAAATCGGCTCGTGTAAATACAGCTTTACACTACATCTCCTTAAATACATTACGTATTTCGTACTTCGTGTTTCGTCAGGTTTGCGAAACCTCACAATTGCATACTGTACAGTATTTCCGAATACATTATCAACATATTTTGGCTCTGACCGAAAAATAACTCGCACTCTTCAAAATTTTTAAGGTATGGTGTTCACGGATTTCAAGACCCCAGAAACGCCCATTTTTGCCACCCTGTCCATGCTTCATCAACTCATAGTTGGAACAATCCTGCCCTTCCTCATAATCATCGGCTGCAACATCATTATAATCATCGGCGTCCGACGAGCAGAGGATAAACGTAAACAAATGGCAGCGACGTCTGGCGGTAATCAAAAAAATGTGAAATCACGTGATAGTGAAAACAAGTACATGATGCGCATGCTCGTAATGGTCAGCCTCGCTTATGTTTTTCTGTCCATACCATTGAGAATTCATTCTTTATATCTCTTGATCCCCTCCATAGGCAAAAGGTACAATATGGCGAACCTGTATTGGTTCCTGAGATTGAGGATCGAGTATGCAGCTGTCACCCTACTTTGGCAAACCAATTATGCAGTGAATTTTTACATGTATATGATTGGAGGAGGGAGCAAGTTCCGAAATGATGCCAGAGAAATCATATTTTATTATTTCTCCACGAAAGGGTAGGGGCTTGATCTCTTTACTTCCCCTTTGCGCACACTGCTCTTGCGGCCTACGGTTTTTGATCATCATCACGAATCGCAGAGCCGCTAGCGTTGACGTGTGGACATCGTCGTAGCCGCATCCCGGCGATTTTTTGCCGGCGGTCCGTGGCGCAGCCATGACCGCAGGAAGCAAGAGACTGATATTTTAGACGGATACGGCATCCGCCAACGCAATCATTGACTCCGAGTTGTTCCCCGGCGCGTTCACCCACTCGTATCATCAGGGCAGTCGACCAAAGAAACCCCTGCTGGCGTCACATGATTTCAAAAATCCCTCCTGGTGTCACATGATTTCAAAATACATGTAGCAACTTCCATGGAATCTATGGGCCAAAATTCATAAAGGGTGTTTAAGACTTAGACGCGTGTAACTCCGTCAAATGCATGGTGGAAGTGTGTGCATTTAGTGAAGTTACACGCGTCTAAGTCTTAATCGCACGATGACCACCCCTGAAGCTAGGAATCCACTGCAGATTTTCTGCGTTTCGACTTGCTTTGCAACTTGCTACCTGCGATTGAATACGATCGCAAGGAACTGATACCGTACCGGTCGCCGACCGATTGCCGACTGAAATTGACCACATCTTCGCCATGGTGGAAATCACGTCTGGCGAGTCCACTATACGGCGATCGAGTTCCCAGTTGCAACGCAACCCAGTCGCAAAGAAAGTTGCAACGCAAAATCAGCTTGAAAATCAATTTGTGGATTCCTAGCTTTATGAATACGGCCCTATATGTCTTCAACGTGGACTGAAGAAAACCATCGATCGGTATGTACTTTGGGGTTCAAACGCACACCGCGCAGACGTCGCTGACGAATCAGATGCCGGTCAAAAACCGTAGAAAGGGCAGTGTGTGTCCAGCTTTAGCAAGAGTAAATGACAAAAAGTGTGGTTCACATCGGCGAGGAACTATTTTTCCGGAAGGCAATTAAACGAATGAAAATCGGGGACAAATCAAACTGAGATATGTGTCTGAGCAAGTGTAACAGTAAAGAATGTTCCCCTGTAAAAAGTGTCCGCTTCTATTGTTCAATGACGGATTAAGGTGCATGGCTATAGAAATCAATCACCAGAGATTAGAATATAACAATAGGATCTTTTGTTCCTGGGACAGTTTTTTCCTTGGGACATTCTTTCCTTTCACACCTGAAGCTTCCTTAACTCTAAGGTTTACCTTTAGCTACTGTTTGCAGAGCAGAATACAAAAGCTTAAAGTGGACCTTAGAGTTAAGGAGGCTTCTAGAATACGGGCCCAAGACTAAAATTCCGACCGCGTATACTACCGGTATTGTATGAGTGGGATCTTGTTCTGAACTAGGCAATAAATTCCCTCCCGACATTTTCAGTTATTTAAGTAGCGCAGTGCAAAGGATGAAGGAACTACAACACCTAGGTCGAAGGTTCGATTACCGTATATTCCCTTTCGTATTTTTTTCTTTTCTCTTGTTTCTTTTCTCACAGAACTATTGTGACTTTTTGAAATTTCTACATGGAACGGCTGGTTAATTAATCTCTTCTTGGTGGTGACACTGATAAAATCGGCTACAGAATCGTCACATCATCCTCGGCACACCCTGTGTTCGGACTCATCGCCATGCTATGATCCACAAACCCCAGGGAAGTTACCTTTTGACTGACGAAAACCGAGTGATGAAAGTATGGCGGCCATTTTTTTCGATATAGTATCAGTCCAGCCTCGGTGTTATCACTGGTTATATATAGGTTGGACAGGATACCAGTTTTATCAAGGTAGGGAGGGAGAAATGGTCACCTCTTGCATAGGCCTACCGTGCCTAGAACCAAACGTCAATCTACTGAGATAAAGATGAACATTACTGCGCCTTCAAGTTACCAAAAGGAATGTGGCTGTAGGCCTACTAACCCCATGGCGAGCAATTAAGCACCACCACACTGCCGACCTCCAAAAAGCCGCTGAGGCAATGGGGACGATAGCCGACTTTTTCAATAGGTGTCACTAGTGGTTAAAACTAATGAAACTGACATCCCGGTCCTGATCAATTTCTCACACAAAAGGTGTCCATTGTATTAGGACAGGTGTAATGTATGAGAATGCCCCCGTGTGACAATGCCCACTTTATTGTTCGGCGGGCACTCAAATACAGAAAGACATGTTGATCAGTGCCTCCCCCATTGTCATGTCGCGGCTTATTCCATCAATCTTTTGTTGTGGGGAATTGGCAAAAGGGGGGCAGTGAAAAACATTACACCGGGCTTCGGTGTGGTGCCCTCTATTGAGCTAGCGTCCCCATTATGCATATTCTTGAGGAGGCCTGTCTTATCGCCAGCTGGACGTCCACGGTTCAATTTGAAGCCTGCTTGATAAATAACACTGAATCAACGTACATGTATTGCTCATTGAGCGGCTTGACATGGTGCTTATTTATCGAGCGGCTCGATGAATAAACCCGTTCTACGGATTAGTTTGGTGTTAAAGGAGCACGGTATTGCCATTTTTAGCTCAACTGACCAAAGGTCAGCGGAGCTAGTCATATAGGTATTCAGTGGCGTCAGTGTGTCAGTCCAGCAGTCCACCAGTCCAGCAGTCCAGCAGTCCATCTGTCCAACTATCCCGACGTTTTGTAACCGTAATAGCTAGAGACTCCAAATTACATCTGAAGGTAGCCCTTGGTGAACTCTCCTCGGAAACAAAAAATGAGCGCAATTTGACCTATATTAGGCGCACCAGGGGGCGTTTTGTGTAAAGTGAAATATCGCAATATCTCAGTCCCTATGATAAATATGTAGACAAAAAGTGATGGGATAGATAGGTTGATATATTCTACATCAGTTCAAAGGGAAGTTAATGCCAGATCTGTTCACCAGGGGGCGCTATTCAACAAAATAAAAAACAGGGGTATTTGAATTTTCGCGCCTT
>NMRB01000618.1:22101-51852 GCA_002633025.1 Notospermus geniculatus
TGCCCGCTTCTTTTGTTCAGGGGACATCTGGTAACAGAAGTTCTGTTTGTCAGTGCCCGGCTGACCCTTAATCCGTCAGAATCTATTGTTGTGGGGCATCTCATATCGGGGGGCATGACATTCTACGACACCGGCCCTGAAGTTTATGTTTATCGTTTGATTTCGAAACCTCCGTACTCTCTGATTAATTCCGTTACGGTACTGCAAGAACAATTGCTTATATCACCATAAGCGTGGTATTCTTTCAGTTTTACTGCATGGTAGTTTATGCTGAGAGTTGTTTCTCAATGGGCCGATTTAATAGACGTTAAGCTAACTATTGATTCCACCAAAAATAGATAGGCGTGCAAAAAGTGTACATGTACAACTAAATTTTCACCAAAAAGCCCTGTTTGGATGGATAATAAGCGCTATATACAGAGCTTAAAAAACGGGGCTTTTGGTGAAAAATTTAGTTGTACACTTTTCGCACGCCTATCTATATTTGGTGGAACCAGTATACTAGCAAACGTCTATTAAATCGGCCCATTTAGAAGTGGAACATAACTTTATGCTAGATAACATAGTTTTTTTATAATTTGCGAGTCAATGTTGAAAATGACCATGTTAAAATGTAATTCCGTTACCGGAGAATTGCCCGAAGTCAAAATATGCAGTGACTAGTTGTTCATGCAGTCATGCGGGTGGTGATTCCAGCAGGCACACGGGTAGTAGGCCCGGCGGGAACACATCAGCGAGGGACCTTCCATGACAACCGGGTTGGAAACGCGCCTCAGAATATGGCGACCATTGATCTACACTCCATCGATGCCACCACACTAAGAGTGGTATATATTAGTACTTGAAACCTGTGTGAAGGAACGCGATAATTGAATGAAAACAGGTTTTTTAACCATTGAAATTTCTCAATAAGCGGTCCGAGTGCCAAGCCATGTGCGCGTTTACGCCACCTGCCTCACGCGTCCCCCGGGCCCACTCTTTTTTGAATTCAAAGATATCGCCCACCCACTTGATTGAATAGCCAGAGATTGGCAGGTGCTCAAGGCAAGTACTGTATAATTGTGAGAGGACGAACTTTTGCCGAGTGTACCCGAGTCGACCGCCATTGATACCAGACTTCGCTGGAAAGTGGCCGCGCCATTCATGAGCAAGTATTTAAACCAGATGACATCACAACGGCACGAGGTCCCGACTTTTCGAAAATCATGATGAGTGGTCCGCCCAGTGCGAAAAAGAACGAAAACTACTACACCTCGTCCACAGGGCTTTAACTTCTGTCTATATGGGCTGATTAAAGAGGATCTCTCGCCTTAGGAACCGTAATGTTAGAAATAATAGAGGATTTTACAGAAAATTCCTGCAGCAGAGTTCGCAGGACGGGATCTGTAAAATTGCAGACTTGAATAAATGTTAACAGAGACTTGACTGGAGGCTGACCAAATTATATTTTCATACTGCTCTCAGAAAACTTCTATGAAAATTCAAATTGAGTCGAACCAAAAATAGATCCTCTCTTATCTATTTTTGGTCGAACCAAAAGAGGAAAACATAAATAATAGCATATGTACATTTACAGAAAGCTCTGGGGTGCTGCTGCAGGCACTTTCTTTAAAATTATTACAATAAGTGTAGTTTGAAACTTCCCCACTGTAGAAAATCGTCTTGTACCGTGGGTTCAAACCCACGGTACAGGGAACTAATCTCAAATTCTTAACTTCTTCATTTTCATCTATTATTATAAATTCTAGTACATGTATTTCTACACTGTTAAAAATATCTGTAAATTTACAGCAGAATTTTCACTGGATATTTGATGTAAAATTCATTTCACTGCAAACTGCTGTTTTTTCACTGGAATTTGACAGCAAGATTGCAGTTTCTCAGTTTAAAGGACAGCATTTGTTGTAGAATTTATACCATTTGTCGGTCAAAAGAGAAGAAAAGCACAAAAATTGACACACAATATATGATAAATAAAAAGGCAATTTCCAGAGTGTTTGCGAATTTTCGACCCCAACCGGGGTCTTCTTCAGGCTGGTACTTTACAATCCGAAACTCTAGAACAGACTCTAGAACAGGTCTGTTCTAGAGTTTCGGATTGTAAAGTACCAGCCTGAAGAAGACCCCGGTTGGGGTCGAAAATTCGCAAACACTCTGGAAATTGCCTTTTTATTTATCATTTGTCGGTCAACTGGTCAAAATACAGTAAACGGGTGGTGTCAAAATACAGAAAAGTGTTGTAGTGTTACTCTGCTGCCAACAAAGTGCTGTCAGCATTTTTAACAGTGTAATTCCTTTACAATTTGTATAATATTCATTGCTCAGGTCCCTCATGAAAAACTTTTTAAGGATATTTTGTGTGTAATATTTTATTATTTGAATGCAACTGGGGTCTACACTATGCCACAAATCACCCGTATTGCGTAAAGTACCCAGCCGTCTCCAAAGGTTAGTGGAGCGGCATATAACCTCGGCCAGAGCGAACAATCTCTTGGTACGAGATTGGAGAAAACACCGGATGACATTTTTCGCGATGTGCCCGAGTGATTCTAAGATAGCCGGTTAATGAGATCTAATATGAATGGAGCGAGATCATGGTTTTGGGTTAGCAAGATCGGATGTCAAAATAGTTTGAATGAGATAGGGACGCATCTTGATTGGAATCTTGGGCCGGCGAAGTCAAATCTCCGCGGATGTGGAGGTGCCATTGCACACATGTCATTGCACGATCATTAGCGAGGAACAGACGAAAAAGAAATGATGACGATAATATCTCTTGCTTTCTTAGTCATACTGACTGAGGTGATATTTGCAGAAAAAGGGCACGGCGCAGGGTCTAAGCGTTAGATCTGTCAATTTACACTTACACTATTTTTCCTCAGTGTGAACGGGGCTATATATTAATCCCTCGTGAACAATAAGACCGGACTTTGATTCCAGGCGGACTTTGATCCCTGCCACACCTGGTTAGAATCCAACCTGCCGGCCCAAATGGGTTTTCGTCCCTTCCTTTTCACGTCCGTCGAATGGGATGTAGCTCTGGTGCCTTGTAACTTGTGCCTTAGCAAATTAGCAAACTAGCAAATTTAAAAAAATCACCCACTTTAGGAAGATGAGTAGCTTGAGGTGGCCTCTCTTCCATGCTTACATGTACCAGGGCCAATACAGTGGAACTTCCTTTAGCGGACACCTCCGCCAGGAGGACACCTCTCGATTAAGGACGCCAATGTCCAGTCTCAAATTGGCAATTTTTGTTCATTTTGACATCTGTAATCAGGACACCTCTGTTTTAAGGACAGCATTTGTCAGTCCCAAAGGTGTCATTATTATTGAGGTTTCACTCTAGGTTACACATCAGTAATTGACCAATCAGGACCAGGTTGTATGCAAGAAGTAGTAGGCCTACTATTAAAATCGGTATTTCCATTTCCCCTTTAACACGATTTATTCGGTTTGGATATTTTTCTTGATCCTCTTTCTGTTCATTATGATAATAAGCAAGAAGTCAATCTCCAGAATTCACGAATTTTCGACCCCAACCGGGGTCTTTTTCAAGTGGAACTTTACAATCTGAAACTCTAGAAAAGACTGAGCTGAAACCCAAATGTAGAACTAACACCTGTGTAGACAGGATGAGTGAGCAATTAAGGAAAGAATAGTGTCCAAGCACCACAACTGGTTGCTGGACCTAATTAAGAGAGTGGATGTAATTAAGGAAAGAAAAGTGTCCAAGCCCCACGGATGGTTGCTGGTCCCTGTCTACACAGGTGTTAGTTCTACATTTGGGTTTCAGCTCAGTCTTTTCTAGAGTTTCAGATTGTAAAGTTCCACTTGAAAAAGACCCCGGTTGGGGTCGAAAATTCGTGAATTCTGGAGATTGACTTCTTGCTTATTATCATTTTGTGTGTCAATTTTGTGCTTTTCTGCATCTTGGGTTTCTGTTCATTATCAATTGATATAGTGTTTTTTTTTAAATCTGATGAGTTTTTGGATATGTTGTATGTCTTAGATTCCTCCGCAGGGGCGATTCACTGCTATGGGCTCTGGCAGCCTGCTCTGCTTCTCTCCGCTGATCAGTGACCCCTCTCGGGTTTGGACCCCCCTAACCCCGATATTATCACGGTCAACCCACAACGAAAATTATATGGTTTGAAAATCTACATGTGTAGCTGAGGTCCTTGTAACCCCCAAATATTACAATCATCGGAGCTTCTGGATGCGAGTGACAGGATGGTACATGTATATTGTCATATCTTTAAAGGAAAATGGCTTGGATTTCTATTACTGGTGTGACACCTGTAATGCTTTGGCTATCGGCAATGATGGGAAAAAATCAAATGTCTAACAGAATATTCCCTCAGACTTAGCAATCACCGAACAAATGCGACCCCGTCAGATTCTGTATCTCAGGAAGATGGTTTAAAATCATCCACTGAAATACATGTCTGGTATTATTTCTCTAACAGTACAGTGTCAAGAGGCAATTCAAGCAGGTGTATTTTGGGGTTACCACCGAATTTTATATAATAGGCAGCCCGATAATTTTTCAAAGCACATTCAACAAACTCTCAACCGGTAGTTTTTTTACGACTATTTTTAGATTGAATGTCACTTTTCATTAAACAAATTGCAAGAGGCGGAAGGGCAGGGGTGAAGACGTAATAAATGACTGTGACGCATTGAGAGCATTGTCAGTGGTGACGAATTCATGCAAGCCATGCCCTTATAGTTGGCCAATAGCTTTCCATGTTTTTCACTGTTTTGTTAATACGCCAATTTAGGCAGTGGAAAACTCACAAAGCTGGGGCCCTCTTGTCCCTTTCTTAATCAATAAGCAGTGGTCCTTATTTTTAGCCCTTTTGTTCATTGGTCCGAAATTTATCTTACCTTTTCCAAAGTAATTTCTTTCTTAGAATCTTTCAGTGTTGAGTTCCAGATGAGAGAAAAATGGGTCCAACTCCTTCAATAGGTCCGTATTTAGAGGGGTGCAGGGGAGGCAGTGCCTCCCCCCCCCCCCACGTATCCAAAAACCATGTTATTNACGTATCCAAAAACCATGTTATTCAATATGCGGATTTGGCCGAGAAATGGCAACAAGAGGCCATGCACGGGCCTGGCGTTCAGCTGATATATTTTAGGCCCAGGTTTGATATAGGGCATGTAGGCCTACAATGATGTACATGTAGGAGTATCGCAGTGTAGTGGGTGACGTCAGATAATTTTATCCACCAGATGTGCGTAGTTGAATGGGATAAGTTTGCCAATTATAAAGAGGGACTAGAGGTTAGTCCCATTTTCAATGAATTATACATTTTGTTATGGAAAATATACGACATGCATACATACAGTTGTCTGCTGTCACGGAGTGTTCTGTTCTGTGACTTTGATATTTGATCCCCATTTGGAGTTCCTATTTTGTCGGCTCATTCAAGGAGGACTTCCTTACACTTCTTCAGCAATATTAGCATCAGCAATTTGGGTGCTTTGGCAGCCAGACTGACCTGAAATCGAAATGGTGAATAGAGTGATGCAGAACTCCCAATAATGATGACAACAGAAACTCTCCAGTGCGTAGCGCGGGAAATTCAAGTACATGTAGGCTACATGTACCCGTTTATTTTGTTGAATAGCGCCCCATTACATGTACATAACTTCCCTGTGAACTGACGTAGAAAATATCAACCTATCTATCCCATCACTTTTTCTCCACATACATGTACATGTACATGTATTTATCGTTGGGGCTGAGATATTGCGATATTTCGTTTTATGCAAAACGCCCCCTGCAGGGCTTAATATAGGTCAAATCACGCTCATTTTTTTCTCTGAGTGCACCCAGGGCTACCTTCAGATGAAATTTGGAGTATCTACCTATTACGGTTATAAAACGTCAGGCACAATTGGACAGACGGACTGATTTCAGCTTGCACGGTGTCGAATTTATTAAAAATTCCTGGGGGGGGGGGCATTTTTGGAGCCATTCGTTATAAGAATAATATTGTAGAGTACGAATTCCAAATTTGATTGAAACATAAACCTGGAGGATTTCATGTTTCCCGGATATCCGAACTTCCGTGCAGAAATGTGGTTATCGACGGTAAGGCGTACCGGTAGGTCTAGTTTATTCTAGAATCATGTGACTTTGAAAACACTTTAAACTCCCACCTGTCCCGCCATTCCTGAAGTCGGAAAAAATGACTAAATCCTAAGTTGAAGATAATAGGGTGGGGTATGGTCAGAAACAGTAATGTCCTGTTCACTTACTTGTCCCATTCCCGAGCCTGGCAAAGAATGACAGCCTGCGATATCTTCAACTTAGTATTTGGTCATTTTTTCCGAGTTCAGGAATGGGACATGTAAGTGGGAGTTTAAAGGCCTATGTCAAAAGACGAACAAAATTATGATGTGTATTACGATTGCACCTTTACTTTTAAAAGCTATGACCCTCCGGCCGGTTAGTTAAAGGAGAAATCGTTTTTTTCATGTTTCAATGGTTTGTCTCCCTGGAGGGTATATGTATTTTGTCAGCTCTGTATGCAGAGTCTACAGTAGTCCAACACTGTTGAAATTATTGTACATGTAATAATTTTACCGAAACTGCCTGCAGCAGAGTCCCCAGAACTTTCTGTAAATTTACATATGCTATTATTTATGTTCTCCTGTTTTAGTTCGACTCAATAGGAGCTGTCAGCGAGTTGACCAATAGGTGTCACTACGGCCCAATTCAATGCATGTAGCGGACCCATTCATTCTTGACCGAGCACCGCTCAACGTGCATTTTCCTGTACATGTATATTGGTCCGCTAGAACTTCGCTGCCATCTTTTGGCAATATGCGCGGCTGACTGCTCCTATTTGAATTTCCATAGAAGCTTTCTGAGAGCAGTATGAAAGTATAATTTGGTCAGCCTCCAGTCAAGTCTCTGTTAACATTTATTTGAGTCTGTAATTTTACAGATCCAGTCCTGGGGACTTTGCTGCAGGAATTTTCTGTAAAATCATCTGTTATTTCTAACTGAAGAGGATAAGCCCGTATCTAAACTTCATTAGAGAAATAACTGCGGTGAGATTTTTTTACGAAAAAATGCCACAGTCGCAGATCCTTCAAAAGGATGATAAGCTAAGAATTTCAATTGACGGCACATATTTTCAGCTCAGTTCTACGAAACGCATATTTTGACCAGCGACCCAGGTTGTTGTTTAGCCAATATAAATCGGGTCTTTTTTCGGTGATGCAATGACATTTGTTGCTGATAACAACAAAGAAATGGTAGAGAATGGCCCACGTAAAACATTTTGTTTTCTTCCGATATGGAACTATTTTCAGATTTTTCATTGATGGGGAGGTCTCCGGACTCGTTGTTTTCTTTGTGAATGGGTGCAATCAATGGATTCAACAGGTATATTTGGTTCTTTAATTGGCTGCCCCTGACTTTGGCGATCTGATCCGAGGCTCTTCCGCGCCAAAATTTGGTGCCAGCCAATCAGACTGAAACCGAAGGGAAAGAACTGTTTTCCAACAAAAAATTACGCGAACTTAAAAAAAAACGATCAAACTCTCTAAACTCCCATTTACATGTACGTACCTGTCCCCCCCCCCCTCGGCATTCCAGAACGCGGAAAAAATGGCCAAATCCTAAGTTGAAGATATCCACGCTGTCATTCTTTGCCAGGCTCGGGAGTGGGATAAGTAGGCCTAAGTGGACAGGACATTACTGTTTCTGACCATACCCCATCTTCAACTTAGGATTTAGTCATTTTTTCCGAGTTCAGGAATGTAAGTGGGAGTTTAGAATAGGCCTATATGCGAGCCAGGGTCGTGTGCATAAAATATAGTGTACGGATTTCTCTCATGTTTTGTGAACAATCTTAAGGTAAGGAAATTCCCCCAAATTACCCATTTTCCTAAGTAACCTCAGACATACCTGAAGTGAAGAAACTTCGGGCTAATACATATTGGCCTTGGGTTATTCCTTTTGAGGAATTTCCTCAGCCACTAATGCCCGTCACGCCATCAAATTTTTCATCCATTCTTTTGAGATTCAGATTTCGGGCCTACATTGTCTGGGGCTTCATTTATAAACCCGCACGTACATGTAGGCCTTTATTGAGGATATTCAGAAAATTGGATGAAAAATTTGATCGTGTTCAGCTGGCATAATGTGGACAAGCACTTACAAAAAACTAAATCAGACTAATTCAGACTAAATATTTGTAATGGTCGCTCCTTCATGTTGGGAATCCTCACAGAAAGAGGAAAACTAAGTTTTGTACATCGGGAAAAAGACACCATTATGACGTTTGTACTTAAAGGGAAGGTTCACTGGCTATTCTGCGCCGGTGTGAAAGGAATCCAAGTCCCTCTGGAATCAAAGTTCGGTCTTATTGTCCAGCGAGGGATTAGAATTATATGGCTAGAGAGACCATGACCATTTGAATACATGTAGGCCTATAATCTTACAATAGCGGGGTTTTGTTTGGCGGATCTGCATTCCTAGGACGCTGATTCCTGTTACACCTGTACTGTTCAGTCCTGTGAAAAGGAGTCATGTCCGATACAGAGAGTTTATCAGAATCCGATTCCGCCCAAAGACTTTTCAGGTTGCAAACAAATATCCTTTATGAGGACGTTGAAGGACTATTCAATACTCTTGAGTAAATTTCAAGTTCCTGGCGTCAAAAAACAGAAGTCCGCAGCTATGACGAAGCTGTATGCTTCGGCGTCCAAGGTAGGTCTGGAGCTACCTTGAAAATTTCAAGTAATAGGGAGGTTCAGATAACGTTCCGAGTCTCGACTCCGACTCCAGAGGATTCCTTTTTTGGGAAATACATCAAATACAACGGGGTTTTCCAAAGCAATGGTGTTGACTCATCCAGGAGAACGAATGGAACCCGCCTGGGTGGTAAATTTATCTCAGACTTGAAAAATCCGAATTTTAGCACCTCGGAGTCGTGGGAGCCGGACCAGATCTTAACCTCGCTAATATCATCGGCAGTATTTCGTGTTTTTTAACTACTGCACGAGTACATGTATTAAGTAATATTTATTAGTACATGTAGTAACAACAAGTAATTACTTGCAGTAATTACTCCTGTTTTATTCATACAGTCACCAGTAAATACTTCAAAAACTGGAGTAAAAGTTATTACTTATTTCTATTCATACATGTACATGTATCGCCCATTATCTGGATCAATGAGCAGCTCAGCTTGACACAGACAGATTTGCATTCTGTACATACAATAGGATCAGTGGCTTAGACATTTAATTTAAAAAATCAACGCCTCTACAAAGTTTGGGGTTTGTCTCGTGTCTTTTATTTCCGGTGGGAATGCCAAGGTGTCACAACACTAATCCAAAATAATCAGATAATCTTGATAAAATGTTGGATTGTGAATTGGGTGTAAAAACTTGGACTGGGCAAACAAAACGTTGTGTGGTCTGCACATTAAGCCACACCTAATCCAGACTGGAATGGAACTTGGGACTCGGAATTCGGAACGTGGATTAGTGTGTGTCCCCACTCAGTCGACCTGGAGTTCCTCTTGTGCGGCGGGCGAGTGACCCCAGGCATCTCCAAGGCAGACTTCCCGCTCTGGTGTTAAATCAACAACACAATAGCCACCCAGCTTCCGCGAACATGCCACTCGGGTAATTTCAAAAACTTTCTTGGGCCAAATGATGTACCTGTTGCCCTGCCGTCCAAATCTCAGCTATTGAGGTTACGTCAAATAAAATAACTGAGGTAGTTAACTCCTGGTCCGACACGGTTTTATCCCGAGTCATTTTTCCCCGTGAAAAACATTACGTAAGTTTGGCGAATGATGATTGCGTGTTTTCCATGCTAATTGACGGTTTTCGTCTGGAAGATCTCTTTCTTCATTCAACCAAAGGACCATTTNCGCAAGCGCCCGGTTAGGCCATACGACAACGTTTATCTATTGTTTCGGTATACCCACACAATAGATAAACGTCGTCGTAGGTCCTAACCGGGCGCTTGCGAAACCTCACTGTTAATTGCAGTAATTACTCCTGTTTTATTCATATTTTTCGCCACCAGTAAATACTTCAAAAACTGGAGTAAATGTTATTAGGCCTACTTATTTTTATTCTATCTGGATCAATGCATAGAGCAGCTCAGCTTGACACAGACAGATTTGCATTCTGTATCACATACAATAGGATCAGTGGTTCAAGCAAAAAAAATCAACGCCTCTACAAAGTTTGGGGTTTGTCTCATGTCTTGGATTTCCGGCGGCAATGCCAAGGTGTCACAACACTAATCCAAAATAATCAGATAATCTTGATAAAATGTTGGATTGTGAATTGGGTGTAAAAACTTGGACTGGGCAAACAAAACGTTGTGTGGTCTGCACATTAAGCCACACCTAATCCAGACTGGAATGGAACTTGGGACTCGGAATTTGGAACGTGGATTAGTGTGTGTCCCCACTCAGTCGACCTGGAGTTCCTCTTGTGCGGCGGGCGAGTGACCCCAGGCATCTCCTAGGCAGACTTCCCGCTCTGGTGTTAAATCAACAACACAATAGCCACCCAGCTTCCGCGAACATGCCAATCGGGTAATTTCAAAAACTTTTTTGGGCCAAATGATGTACCTGTTGCCCTGCCGTCCAAATCTCAGCTATTGAGGTTACGTCAAATAAAATAACACAGGTAGTTAACTCCTGGTCCGACACGGTTTTATCCCGAGTCATTTTTCCCCGTGAAAAACATTACGTAAGTTTGGCGAATGATGATTGCGTGTTTTCCATGCTAATTGACGGTTTTCGTCTGGAAGATCTCTTTCTTCATTCAACCAAAGGACCATTTGCCGTATGCTTACCATGGCCACCATTGAGTAATCCCTCTTCCCGCCCCGGCGGGGTCGGAGAATGAGTCCTAATATAGCACCAAAGCAATTAAACCAGGATTCCTCCCACACATAACGAAATATCAGGGTATGTCAGGCGCGGATCCGGGGGGCGCACCCGGCGCGCGCCTCCCCTTTCGGCCAACGAAAAATATATAAAATTGACCCTGAAATGATCACAAAGGTTTGTGCCATTGATTTTACAAAAATCAAATGTAGTATTTGATAATATAGACCTTTAACTATTAGTTTCTCCATCTGGGATGTACAGTGTACACTCATTTGAAGGAGGGTGTCAAAAAATGAGTGAGCTTAGCAGCAAAATCTATCGTTCCGTCCGACACCAAAACTACTTTCTGCTGTCAGGCTTTAAAGGGCTAATACATCAATCAGTATGCACTGCCATAATTTAGAACGCCATCTGACATGAATATTGTAGAGTTTCAAGAACATGAAGAAACAGGCTTTCACCAGTTGACAAAAGAATGGTGAAAATTTCCTGGTGTCGGACGGAACACTTTTTGAAACACACCCATCAACATGATCAAAGAGCGTTGCCAAAGTCCCAGCTCGGCGCTTCTCGAACAATCTGATGAATCTTCCAGTAAACGTAACTGGCTAATAAAGGAGGTTAATGACATTGTTTGGCATAACAATCAAGCGAAAAAACATCAAAGACACGTCTGTCATCCTGGATATCATCCGGCTAAATATAAACCCGATTGCGTGCAATTAAGATAATGACTGTTTAATTGGATTTTAGATCACGTGACCACTTGAAATATAAATATCAGAGATTGAGGTCAAAGCGGTCGTCTGTTCGACGTTTCGCGCCAAAAATCGATGTGTTACTAAAAAATGCCAACAATGCCAAAATACAACAAAGCACAGATAACATTAACCAGGTAAGTACCTCCCACGCAAAATGAAGACTAAATTTAGAAAATGAAAAAAGTGAATTCTGAAGAAAAAAAATGTTAACAAAACTGATGGTATACATCGTTGTTTTGACTTCCATTGGGTGTAATCGCATGTTTTGGGAAGCATTACAAGTGAAATGAGTATACCGGTAGTTGACCCGGTGGAATGCGCAAATGCACTTGCAAATTCATTTGAGTCCTAAAGTACATGTAAGATGTTTGTGCGTGGTGGGAAGAGACGGAGCCCGGAAGAAACCCACGACGAGGAGGGGTCACAATTTTTACCACACAGCGTCTGGTGCAACAGATGAAAGGAATACTGGTACGAGGAATGTAAGTCCGAGGTACAGTAGTAGCTGTTATTGTGAGGATACGTTCGAATGGTCGTGGTTTCTGCACTACCATAGGCCTACTGTTTTCCCTGACTTGAGAGACGGTAGCCCGAGATCGTGAAATGACTATCCACGGGAGAGGTTTCTTGTGCGAGTTTGCTCTCCATGGGCAACTCGACTGCGAGCAGTTGTTTGTGTCATGGTCTAAGGCCTGCTTTCCATTGGCGCGTCGAAAGCATTGTTTGTTTCCGCTTCGTTGGTCACGGCGCGGAAAAAAACAATGGTTTCGAGCGTTTCCGCGCATGGAAAGCAGGCCTAAAGCGGCGAATCCACTCTCGCGATTTTGGCTCGAGACGGGGATGCGATCCCTTGCGATCAGCTTATGAGGACTTCCGATTGCCATATAAGGTGGAAGGGATCGCAACCCCGTCTCAAGCCAAAATCGCGACAGTGGATTCGCGCTTAAAGGCGACATTCCACCCGAGATAAAGTGTCGACATTTTCTCTCAGACGACTGTCGACAGAACTATCTGTGGTCCGTCCACGAGAGAAAAGGGCGCAGACAGTCACTAACAGCAAGATAGTTTCTAGCTTCTCTCGAGATAATTTTTTTAGCCTTTTCCACGTGAGAGTAAAACTGTCAGAAAATAACCAGTTATGGTCATTGTCTGGACACTGTCTGGAACTTTATTGCAGGATAGAATATGTCCCATTCACTGCGAGCACTGTCTGACACTATAAAAAAGTGTCTGACATAATCTACCTTTTTCTGCGTCCACATGACATAAAATCGCTCAGCTATAAACTTCAGACATTTATTGATCACTCTCGTACGGCTGCTCGCAGAGCGATGTCCACATGCGACTTTGTGTCTGAGAGCGAACTTCTGCGAGAAAACTCTCACGTGGAATGTCACCTTTAGTGTAAGCGCTTGCTTATCTATTTTTGGTGTAAGCCATGAGAAAACAAACGATGATGCATTGCCCATTGTGAGCCAACTTCTGCGAGAAAACTCTCACGTGGATAGACACCTATCACACACCTACTCGGAATAATGTCCTCCACTTTCAGAACGGTTATAGCCTACTCTTGAATATGATAGCAAACTTCCGCGACAAAACTCTCCGGTGGGTACATGTAGGCGCCTTTAAACATGATGTCTGATAACGCTGGTTTCCCTTTGTAAACAACTTCATTTCATTTTCGATAATCTTCCGTTCGCTATATTTTCTGGTAACAAAACGGTACGTAATACAGCATGGCACAGAATAAGTGTCCCTGGAACAACAGCATTTCTATTGTTCACCATTCTTTTTCTTGGACTCTTGTAGATGTTGAGATGCATTAAGGCCCGTTTACACATGCAACTTTTCATATGCAACTTCATGCAACTTGTTGCATAAACCTGATGAGACCAAAAAGTTTCATAAAAGTTGCATGTGTAAACGGATATGCAACCTGTTGCAACTCGATCACGCTGGATGTTGCATCGATTTTCTATGTGTAAACCGTCCCAGGTAGTTTGCAACAAGTTGCAAGTTGCAGCAACTTGCAACTTGGTGCAACCTCGTGTAAACGGGNATCGGCAATTTCAATTTTGGCAGCTGGGCGGTTTTTGCTGGCGTGGTCACAGGAGTTGCGGTAACTGGATCTGGCTTGGAATCCTTGGGTTTTTTCCCATCTACGAAGTTCCTGATGAACATGAGATGTGTTCGATTTGTCGTTCGTACTTGATTGGTTCTCGTTATTTCATCCCTCAGCTCGTCGTCTTTCAGTTTCCCTTCGATGGTGGCGCTGAGTTTTTCAATGATGTCGAAGGCATCTTTCATGGACTGAAGGTGGGCGTCGGTCTGCACCAGTTCGAAGTCCGATATCTCTGCCTTGTTGACCAATTTCGTGGCTTCATCCTTTGAAGCGTCAAACGTTTGTTGATGCGCCTCCCTCTTTTCCCTTGCAGTGGCAATTACTTTATCAGCCATCCTGGTCACGGCACCAGTTTGTCGTCGTTGCTGTTGGGGGGTTCTTCAGGGTGGCTGGAGAGTTAACTTCCGTTGGAGAGAGATGGAAGCGAACAAGTTTCTTGTGTGATGACAATGCTAACTCTGATTTTATTTCTCACGCTTACAACATATAACTGAGTTCATGTCCTGGATACAGTGATAAACAAGTATATCATATTGCATGGGAAAGAATCTACTTGTCACTAAGGTTGTGAACTTTTCAAGGTTAAGACACAGTTAACGACAATGAAAAAACATTATTTATTCATGAAAAAAATATTTGTTCATGAAAAAACATTATTTATTCACACCCAGGGTATTGTTTTAATGAAGATTGAGATCCTGGGTAATCTTAAACATTTACCCTTTCAGCGTCACTTGGATGCTATCTCTTGATGTGTCTCGACTGAAAGCCTGCGATTGAATACAGTGGCGCCACCAAATAGACCGATAATGTTCAGTAGGTAGGCCTACTTCGAAGGGCCTTCGCACTTCTGAAGACCACATACTGCGGCGCTGTTGTGTTTTTGTTCATGCAGTTCAGCTTTAAGTGGAGCTAGAGTCCTGTCTGCAGGGATCGACCCCACGACCACTTTTATGGCGGACGCGGATGTTGCCACTGCGCAACCCCGACAACCTTGGGTTCTTGCATTTTATAGACCGAAATTTTGCGTTCGCCAAATATTCAGCACAGTCTCATTTTCCATGCACCTGTGTCGACATTTTCGCTGATAAACCTTCAAGGAGGTCATCATGTAAGTCTCCGCCAATTACACAGTTCAGCGAGGGTCAAAAGTGTTCCGTGCGTCGATAATACCTTACTAAACAGTGAAAAACGCCGGACGTCTTTTGGGAGATTGAGAAAATGTTTTTAGGCTAATGTTGCTTCAGGAAATAATCATTTTCAACATTATCTCTATAAACACTGATGCGGTATCGCCGGCACAACATCCTGTCGTCATCAGTGTAGCTGTCTTCAATCGAAGACTCGCAGCCCGGTTACCATGCGCCTAGCGCAGGTCGTCAGCCGCGGATGAGAGCTGCATCCCGTCATGCCCGTGCAGTTCGGTGTGGCAAAAAAAACTGCGGTATTCAGTTTGTGGTGCTCTTTTTGTGCCACGAAGATGAGCGATGTGAGTTGTCAATACTTTTCTGTTTTTTCGCGTTACAATGAATGAATCGTCTATAGTACCAGGGTGTGTTTCAAAATTGAGCCAAGAAAATGCTAGGTGCACACTGAATGCTGAGTACTGCGCATATCTCTGTGACCCAGTGAAGTGATTGATAGTGAGATAGAATTTAACTTTGAAATGATCACAAAGATTTGTGCCATTGATTTTCCAAAAATCAAATGTAGTATTTGATAATATAGACCTTTAACTATTAGTTTCCCCATCTGGGATGTACAGTGTACACTCATTTGAAAGAGGGCATAAAAAATACCAGCAAAATCTATCGTTCCGTCCGACACCAAAACTACTTTCTGCTGTCAGGCTTTAAAGGGTTAATAGATCGATTAGTTTGCAGTGCCATAATTTAGAGCTCCATGATACCTAGATCTGACATGAATATTGTAGAGTTTCAAGAAACAGCATTCCACCAGTAGACAAACAAATCTTGCACATTTCCAAGATGGCCGCCCTTTTAGGGGCCAAGGGAGTTACAGTAGGGGTCAAAAATTTGATGTCTTCAAATCATATCAACATGGGTATCAAATTAATGGTCACAGTAGGTACATCATGGCATAGGTTCCATTCCCCAAAATGTACACTGCATGTACATGTACACCCATGTTGATGTGATTTGAGGACATCAAATTTTTGACCCCTACTGTTAATCCCTTTGGGCCCCTAATAAGGGCGGCCACCTTGGAAATGGGCAAGTTTAGTTTGTGGTAATAAGTTGACCATCCTGAGAATATCAGGCGTTCTTACTGCTCGCTCCCTTTGTCACCGCTGTGAGTGGATGAAGAGGAGCGAGGTAAAAACCCCTGCTGTGGGAGGATGTAAGTTGACATGTGTTCAGCATGTCCATCTTCATATAAAACAGGAGGAATTTTTTAGTTACCAGGACTACGCCACGAAACTGAAAAATAAATGGGCGTGTCTCACGGTCTATTGAACATGGTGTCAGGTGAAAGAGGTGTGAATGGCATGAATGTCCCTTGCAAAATCTGCATGTCCTAGGAACAAAGATCCTATTGGTACATTCTAATCTCTGGCGAGTGGTATCCACAGCCATGCATATAGAACAATAAATGTTGACACTTTTTACAGGGAAGTGTTGTTGCTGTTACACCGGTGTTAACACCGTGGAGAATCGGCAGCGCATTAGCCGAGTTTCTCAGGTGGCAGCACTGGTATCCGAGTCGAACATGGCGGCTGTGTCACATATCGATGTGTCTGTGTTGCCGACTAAAACGGCCATGTCGAATTAGCGGAACCAGCGGAAACAACGGAACCAGCAGAACTTGAAGGAAAAACAATGTTGTTTTTTAAATAATAACTGCACTGTTCAAATCGAATTGTTAGGCGCCGAAAAAAGTAGGTCTACGGTAGGCCTCGGCCATGTAGGCCCAACGGTAGCCTAGCCTAGACCTAGCATGCCTAGGGCCTACATTTAGGTCTCAATCCGCACATCATGACTGCAGTCGCGTGTTGCTTACCAACACCGAGACGCATGTTGCTTTCAGTCAACAGCTGAACGAAGCAAGGACGATTCACATGTTCGTTCTATCGGCTGCAGACAGGTAATTAATTCCGCTGGTTCCGTTGTTTCCGCTGGTTCCGCTAATTCGACATGGCCGACTAAAACGCGAAAGATGGAGAGTTTCGGTCGAGGTGAGCGAATTTAAGTAAATTCGAGGATGATCTAGTGATAATTTGCAATAGAACACGCCGAAATAGGCCTATAGGTGCTGAAGGAGTGTTGTTTCTTTGTTTGAAGTGGAAATGTTCGTAGTGTAGGCCGGTTGTTTCATTGATCGCAGTGACCAGCTAGCTGGTGACACTTGAACGTTTCCACTTCAAATGTAAAATCGACTACGTAATTCCAATTAAGGAAGCTTTAGATTAATAGACGATAAACTGGAGGTCATCCTCGGCATGGTCCGAGCGTGTATACTTTTCATCTTCGGTAGGCCTATATTTGCTCCCCGCTTTGGAGTTGACATCTTCAACATTTGTGACACAGCCGCCATGTTCCGACTCGGATACCAGTGCTGCCACCTGAAAAACTCGGCTAATGCGCTGCCGATTCTCCACGGTGGTTAAGACCAATTTGCAAGCCGGAAAAATTACGGTGACTGAATGGGGAAGGGAAAACTACGCCTCCAGGTGGCTCTTCTGTACTACAGGGCATAGTGGTCACTGCTTGCAACATGGCAGAGTATGGAAAGTTGACTGTTCAGAAACTCAAAAATGAGTTACCAAATAGTGGAGCGTCACTTACAGGCAGAAAAAGTGACCTGATCGAAAGGTAATAAAAAACCTCAAATCCTATATAAAATAGAAATAGGGTTTCAAAGGTGAAAGACATTGCTTCCTATCAGAATCGAACCCACGGACCCTCGCATAAGGCATCAATCGCCAGCACTAAGGGGCAGCACGCCTTAAACCACTAGGCCAAATCCCCATCGTAAAAAACGATGGTTCAATGGCCCATGTTTAAACGAGGCGTCCATCAGTACCCTGCGAGTAGTCCAAACAATCTCCGAACCCAAACAGTTTTATGTTATACGAGGGGTCACAAATAAAGGAGATACAATGTACAAGTAAAGAATATGAAATAGAAATAGGGTTTCAAAGGTGAAAGACATTGCTTCCTCGAACCCACGGACCCTCGCATCAAATCCTATGTACATGTACATGTACAATATCCGTAAGGCTATCCATGGAAGATCAGCCTCCAAGCTCCCCCAACATTGCTGTGCTATCGTGCATGTTTGTAAAGAGCCAAAAAAATGTGTGGATCAGGCAAAAGACGTGTCCGGGTGATTGAGATATCATGAGATTTTGATATCATCAAACTTGATAATTTGAAATATCTCTGCGTGTAGTTGAGGTAGAGACATGATATCACCCACACTTATGTTTTTGAGGATGTCCATTTCGATTATGCAATGACCTTGATGATCAGGTCAAGGACAAACTTGATAATTTGAAATATTTCTGTCTGTGGTATCGGTAGAGGTTTGATGACACCCATATTTAGGTTATTGTGGATGCCAATTTCGAATATGTAATGACCTTGATGATCATAGGTCAAGGTCAAGGTCAAGGTCAGAGATCAAGGTCAAACTTCCCCAAGAACTGAATACACAATGTAACTCACTAAACAGAAAATGGATAGTATGCCATATAAAACAGTAGAGACCCCTATTATCGACAGGATGAACTATATTCTGGATTACCCCATTGGTTCTGGATTTCCATCGCTCTACGCCATCACGAAATCGCGAATTTCTTGCAATGAAACTGTTTAAAAGCAAAGATCCGTAGGAACGTAGGAACAGGGCCGTAGGAACGTCCTGGCAAAAATAATGTGTGGGTTTATAGTTAGTTATGAAGTGATAAAGTTAGTAATGAAGTGATAACAGGGCCGTAGGAACGTCCTGGAGGTTGGGGGGGGGGGCAAAGATTCGATAAAGTAAGTACGCAGCCTGGCGTACTCGGTACGCCGCACAACACAATTCTACGGAGGTCAGGTGTAAAATCGATCAGTGTTCCCCGTATTTCTGTGTTTTTCTTATTGTTTCCGTCCTGACGGATTAAGCGGCAACTAACCCAACAATAACCATTCTAGGCCGCGTCCATTGTTGGGGAACACTGAGTTACAGGAACACTCACAGATGTTACACCTGTGTAAAAGAATCTGATGTACCCCGATATGTGATGTCCCCCAACAATACATTTACGGATTAAGAGGCACTTTTGAATTGGACACTAGAGAGACCAAGACCCTTAATCCTGCACTAATGCATGGGGACATCAGAAGGGTGGGGGCATTAGATTTTATCACACCTGTGTGAAAGGGGTTAAGTTGATTTGTACTTACGTCAAATAGGTCTACGACAACTAGCGATGATTCACCTTTTGTTCGCGTATTGTTAGGTTTTAACAATAGAAGGCATCCTAAACAGCTAAACGCTACCATGCCAACAGGGTAATAGAATCTAATGTCCCCCGATATAGGATGTCTCCCAACAATACATTACATGTACGAATTATGACGCACCATTCATGCATTGAATTGGATTGTAAAGACCAAGACTGTGACAGACAATACAGGAAGATGGACATCAGGAAGACGGATGCATTAGATTCAACACGGGGTCGTTGCGAAAACTCACTAGCGTGTAATACCCCATCACACTGAGCTAGTTTCCAGTACGTTCCGACTCCGACTTCAACTACGAGAATGAATTGCAGTCCGCTATGGACATCTGATAAAAAAAGATCTGATAGACGTTTTCATTTCGTCAAACACCATCAATTGCAGGCAGAAAAATTTGGCCTTAAATGGGAAGTGCGGATAAATAATGAATATTGAAGTCGTTGAAGTCGTAAGCCTAGTCGTTACGGCTTCAAACACGACTATAATATTTGCGATGTACATGTATGTGCACTTCCGATTACAGGTCAAAATAATTCTGCCACAAAGTTATGGCATTCTACGATTTGCAAACGTCTATGAAGTCGTTTTTATTAAGGATGTCTACAGCGGACTGCAATTCATTCTCGTAGTTGAAGTCGGAGTCGGAGTGGGAAAAGTGCGCAACCTCGCTAATGTTGCCGAACGGGCTCAAACTATGTGCGAACGTAGTGGCAACTTTTTATAGTCTTTTTACGAACTTGGCTCGGACGGGAAGGGTGCGCCAGCACTTCCAGACATTATTTGGCCAACATTACATGTAGCCCGTTATACGATTTTTTTAGGACGGGACAGAACATTTTGGGAACCAGCTAACTGTGACAGTACCTTAAGAGCCTGTCAGTTCTCAAAACGTCCTGCCCCGTCCTAAAAAATCGTAAAATGGGCGAGAACGTGTAACCCTTGGCAAAATAATGCCTCGATGTTCTGGAGCACCCTTCCCGTCCATGAAGTTCGTAAAAAGACTGTAAAAAGTTGCCTCTACGTCCACTCCGTTCGCAGACAGTTTGAGCCCGTCAGGCAAAATTTTCAAGAACGTACTGAGAACTAGCTGTGTGATTGGGGCATTAAAGCTCAACTGTACGAACAAAAAGCCCCCATGCGACGAGCAAGAGAATTGCAAACGCCCTGCAAACACCTCAAACGAAGGCTCAGAACATGATAGACCCCATGAGGCCAGAAGGGCGCCACCTTATTTGTCTTCGAGCTGTCGAGGTGTCAACATCCTCTGGTGAGCTCCTGCTGAACACTTTTTTGAAAGAAAAAAATGGATCCTTCTAATGTGAATCTAACCCGTGCCCTCCACCGTCTTCCCCATTCCGCCACTGAACTTATTGGTAGGCTTCCCATGTTTTCTCTTATTTGTAGTATTATTACGTAAGTCGAATGCGTCGTGTGGTCTATCATGTTCTGCGCCTTCGTTTGAGGTGTTTGCAATTCTCTTGCTCGTCGCATGAGGGCTTTTTGTTCGTGTTCGTGCAGTTCAGCTTTAAGCTGGTGCCGCCTGTTAAAACAGCACGACGACTTGTGATCAACGAACAGACCCAGGGTGGCTGGTCGCATCAGGTGTGATAATGACTATTTTACATGCAAACAACTCTGCTTTGTCTAATTCAAACAGACAATTCACAACCGCATAGAGAATGAGCAATAACCGATGACCTGCGAACAACTGCGGAAAAAGGTCAACTGAATGGCACGGTATTCACGAATCGAAGGCAACAGATGCGTGAAAGATTTACGCCCAAAGCTCTGACCACGGTCCGTGTCCCTCAAACATAATAACCAACCATGCTCATTGCGTCCCCATTTATTAATCTATTATCTTTTCGCGTCCAGGTGGGGTTTTTTCCTGGTTGTTTGGAGGGTGTGAAGAACAATTTTCAAAGAGATTTGTTTTAAATTTGGTCTTGGCCCCCAAGGAATTGATGCCTGGTGACTATGTGTATATGGGCGGCTGTTAATCTAATTGTACGAAATGTTGTAAAAGGAAACGTCGTCTCCAAATCCCGCAAATTTTCGACCCCAACCGGGGTCTTCCTCAGGCACTTTCTAGTAGAGATCCCAGAAGTGAATCAAATGTTGTACATTGTACAGTTTCAAATGGCGTTTTTAAAAAAATGACGCCCCGCCCCATCCTCCAAATTTAAAGAGGCTGCGTTATTGCAAAATTTGTAGTAATGGCGTATAGCTGAGATAGAAGAATGAACTTATAAATTCGCGTGTTTTTAGCTCACCTTTGAGCTTTTATCGTCATGCGGTGTCCGTCGTCCGTTAAGCCAGGCGCTCAGGTGCGGCAAATCTCGATGGGTGCTTTTTAAAGTCGACTGACCCGGATAGATGACGAGTCGACAGCGTTGGGTCAGTCAACTTTAAAAACACCTCTACCGCATCGAGATTTGCCGCACATGTGCTTCTAGCTTTAAGCGGGTGATCCACTGTTGCGATTTTGGCTTGAGACGGGGTTGCGGTCCCTTGCGATCGCCTTATATGGCAATCGGAAGTCCTTATAAGGTAACCGCAAGGGAACGCAACCCCGTCTCAAGCCAAAATCGCGACAGTGGATCACCCGCTTTAGGCTGCTTTTCCACGAGACGTTTGCGGGCGCGGAATAGGAGGCGGGCGCGGGTGGAAAAATTCGAACCAACGTATTTCCTATTAGCTGTTTCACCCGCACCCCCTCCCGCCACCGAAACCGCGTCCGCAAACGTCTCGTGGAAAAGCAGCCTTAGGGTAGGGACACACCTAACGCGATTCGTTGACGCATGCGGCAACGCCTTTGTTATTTTCCGCCGCACTGCACGCAAACAAAGGTTTTGACGCATGCGTCGCCCAATCGCATGCGAATCGCGTTAGGTGTGTCCCTACCCTTAGGGTAGGGACACACCTGACGCGATTCGCATGCGATAGGGCAACGCATGCGCCAAAACCTTTTTTTGCGTGCAGTGCGGCGGAAAATAACAAAGGCGTTGTCGCATGCGTCAACGAATCGCGTTAGGTGTGTCCCTAGCCTAAGGCTTAGCGCACATGTCCGACAAAACTCGATCCGTTAGGGGTGTTTTTAAAGTCGACTGACCCAACGCTGTCGACTCGTCATTCAGCCAGGACAGTCGATTTTAACAGACACCCCTAACGCATTGAGTTTTGTCGGACATGTGCGCTAAGCTTAACGCGCGATTCGCATGCGATAAGCTATGTGCACACAATCGCGTTTATAGGTGTGTCCCTAGCCTTAGCAGGGCACGTTTCGTACCGCTGGTGCTATTGATCTGAAACTTGGTACATCTCCTGTGATCTGGTAAAACCTAGTAAGTCTCATTTAGGACAATTTTGAGAAAATCAAGGAAAACCGTTTTCCTACAGGATCAAGTTCAAGGAGACAAAAGGAATTTCGTGTTGCCTTTTTAGTTGGGCATGATGGAAGGTCTTTCAGTGCATAACATTTCATTTGGTTTGATGGCTTATTCAGGTTACATAATGACTTAGGGTTTTTTTATTGATCAAAGTTATTTCAGTGGTTACGGTTTTCATCAACAAAAACCTTACTGAGACGAGTTTTATGCATTTTTATTTCATAATATGAAGGGATAATACCTAGTAAGTTCAAATTTGGGGCTAACTCAATTTTCATAAAAAAGTGACTTACTAGGTTTTACCAGATCACAGGAGAGATGACCGAGCTTCGGTCCGATTCGATTCAGTGGCTTGGCCTAGCTGAGATAGAAGAATGAACTTATAAATAATGGCAGCCATTTTGCCTGGTACATGTAGGCCTATTTGACATAGTCCGATAAAATTGCAAATAAAAAAGATTAGAATCATTGGAATTGAATGAAAGTCAAGTATTATATTTACAAGAAGTGTCATTCCTTAAGCCAGGCGCACACTGCCCTTGCGGCCTGCGATTTTTTACCGGCGCTGATTTGCCGGCGTCGTTTACAAACGACGCCGTCCTGGATATGGTTGCGTCTTGGTGTGCGGTTGAACTCGCCAGCATGTCAATCGATACACACAGCAAGATATTCCGGAACTCTCCGGAAATAGCCGACAATGACATCATTTTGCGCTCACGTATAGTTATTTTGAAATCATGTGACGCCAGGAAGGGACTATTTCATTGGTCAACTACCCCAAGATATGGCGGGAGGCGCCGGTGAACACCGCACACTGCTTGCGATGGAGGACGCCGGCGAATCCGACGCCGACAAATATCAAATCAGTTTGATTCCTGCGATCATGGTTGCGCCACGGACCGCCGGCAAAAAAACGTTGCGATATGGTTACGGCGTTCTCCGCACACCAACACTTGCGACACTGCGATTCGTGACGCCGGTCAAAAATCGCATGCCGTAAGGGCAGTAATTGTCGACTTGGACTTCATAATTGGACTTCACAGTTTGCCAAATGCGTTGAGCCAAATTACCAATTAGGAATGTTTGTTTGTCTCCGCCAGATCAGATGGCATGGTGTTGATTGATTCTGATTCCAATGGAGGCAATTCCAATAATCACTTCCACGTGAGTGTTTTCTCGCAGAAGTTGGCTCAAATTCGGCAATTCATCATTATTTGTTTCCTCACGGCTTACGCTGGGATCAATGACACGAACAGTTGCGCGCGCGAGAAAACTCTCACGTGAAGAGACACCTTACACTATTACGCATGGATATTAATGAGGGCAGCTCAAATTTTGCGTGTTGTTTGTCAAGCCCGGCTTGATGAATAGCACTGTCTGTGCAGAAATCAAACTCAGCGCCCTGATATGCATACCAATTTAATTCCTGAATTTGTTTTGAAAGTTTAATTGTTACCCTTAACAAAAGTGATTTATCACACGTGACAGAAGCTTTCCAAACCGATTTGCATCCGGCCTTGCCTGCGATGTTCGTGAGGCCATGGAGGTATTATACATGTACTAATACAATGATAGTAAACATAAAGTCGTCTCCGAATTTCGCAAATTTTCTACCCCAACCAGGGTCTTCCCCAGGCACTTTCTAGAAGAGATCCCAGAAGTGAATTCACTTCTGGGATCTCTACGAGAAAGTGTCTGTCAAGGAAGACCCAGGTCGGGGTCGATAATAGCGAGGTTTAGCACATTTCCGACTCCAACTTCAACTACCAGAATGAATTGCAGTCCGCTGTGGACATCCTTGAAACGATTTGATAGACGTCTGCAAATCGTAAAATGCCATAACTTGAAGGTAGAAAAAATTGGCTTTATAAATCGGAAGTGTGGATAAATAATGAATATTGAAGTCGTAACCCTACTCGTTACGACTTGAAACACGAGTATAATATTAGTGATTTTTGTGCACTTCCGATTACGAGTCAAAATTATTCTGCCATAAAGTTATGGCATTTTACGATTTGCAAACGCCTATCAAATCGTTTTTATCAAGGTGGTCTACAGCGGACTGCAGTTCATTCTCGTAGTTGTAATGGAGTCGGAGTCGGAAAGGTGCTAAACCTCGCTAATTTGCGAAATTCGGAGACGACTTTATGTTGTGCTCTGTGTTGGATATCAATACAATAGTACCTCCATTTTGAGGCCAAAATTATCATAACGTGCAGCAAATATGCCATCGGTGGAAAGGACCCACACAGAGGACCCTGTAATTCAGGATGCTGACATGAAAACTATTTCCTCACATCATCAGCCTTGGCAAAATGCCATAATGCCATTCAGTACCCACCCCGTCGAAGCCTTTATATTATCAATACAAAATGTCCCCATTATAATTTCTTAAAAGGGAGGAAGTGAATGGAGCCTGAGGACCAAATTAGTCCCTTACATTTCTTAGCTTCACCTGTTACCCTTATATTGTCGATATTGCCAGGTCACGAAGAATAAGGGTCACAAAAGTTTGTCGTGACCTCCATAGTAACGACAACTAAAATTAAGTGATCAATAGAAAGGTTATGATTTCTGATATTGTGATTTATTAAGCCATGCGTGTCGGTGATGGATNTGTCAGTTCTCAAAACGTCCTGCCCCGTCCTAAAAAATCGTAAAATGGGCGAGAACGTGTAACCCTTGGCAAAATAATGCCTCGATGTTCTGGAGCACCCTTCCCGTCCATGAAGTTCGTAAAAAGACTGTAAAAAGTTGCCTCTACGTCCACTCCGTTCGCAGACAGTTTGAGCCCGTCAGGCAAAATTTTCAAGAACGTACTGAGAACTAGCTGTGTGATTGGGGCATTAAAGCTCAACTGTACGAACAAAAAGCCCCCATGCGACGAGCAAGAGAATTGCAAACGCCCTGCAAACACCTCAAACGAAGGCTCAGAACATGATAGACCCCATGAGGCCAGAAGGGCGCCACCTTATTTGTCTTCGAGCTGTCGAGGTGTCAACATCCTCTGGTGAGCTCCTGCTGAACACTTTTTTGAAAGAAAAAAATGGATCCTTCTAATGTGAATCTAACCCGTGCCCTCCACCGTCTTCCCCATTCCGCCACTGAACTTATTGGTAGGCTTCCCATGTTTTCTCTTATTTGTAGTATTATTACGTAAGTCGAATGCGTCGTGTGGTCTATCATGTTCTGCGCCTTCGTTTGAGGTGTTTGCAATTCTCTTGCTCGTCGCATGAGGGCTTTTTGTTCGTGTTCGTGCAGTTCAGCTTTAAGCTGGTGCCGCCTGTTAAAACAGCACGACGACTTGTGATCAACGAACAGACCCAGGGTGGCTGGTCGCATCAGGTGTGATAATGACTATTTTACATGCAAACAACTCTGCTTTGTCTAATTCAAACAGACAATTCACAACCGCATAGAGAATGAGCAATAACCGATGACCTGCGAACAACTGCGGAAAAAGGTCAACTGAATGGCACGGTATTCACGAATCGAAGGCAACAGATGCGTGAAAGATTTACGCCCAAAGCTCTGACCACGGTCCGTGTCCCTCAAACATAATAACCAACCATGCTCATTGCGTCCCCATTTATTAATCTATTATCTTTTCGCGTCCAGGTGTGAAGAACAATTTTCAAAGAGATTTGTTTTAAATTTGGTCTTGGCCCCCAAGGAATTGATGCCTGGTGACTATGTGTATATGGGCGGCTGTTAATCTAATTGTACAAAATGTTGTAAAAGGAAACGTCGTCTCCAAATCCCGCAAATTTTCGACCCCAACCGGGGTCTTCCTCAGGCACTTTCTAGTAGAGATCCCAGAGACCCAGGAGTGAATCGAATGTTGTACAGTGTACAATCAAGAAATCAAATAGTTTATTGTATCCTTGTAAAACATGTTCACATTGGAGTCGATTTACAATAAACGTCCAGTGCGATAGATTAAAAGAGAACACAGCGGAGAAAAATCATCAAGGATCTGTCTTTGGAAAATGTACCTTGATGATTAGCGTGCAAAGATGAGAGTGTACATAAAACATATTACATAAAGGAAGTGACATAAAACAAAGAACCAATAAAACAGAGGAGATTCCAGTATACACGTTACTGGAATTGCCCGGAAATTTGGCGACTCGATGGGTGAAGAGAAAAAGAAAAAAAAGACATGTACAGAAAATTTAGATGTTACTGTCATATGACTGGGAGATTTCTTGAAAATGTCGTGGTGTTGCTGTACTCCGATTGCCGAGGTCGTTGTCAGATGTTACAGCCTTTGTTTCTGTGTGATGACCCAATATTAGACACCTAATATGTCGAATGCAAAGCTTCCGACTAGGTTTTCGTCAGTCTCAAGCTAACTGTGCCATAGCGTAGTGTCAGCGATGATTAACAGACGGCGCTGTGCGCTAATCAAAACAAAAACAACTGGTGGCCGCCGGGCAATATCTTTCGGATGTCTCCCTTTAAGACACCGGTGGGGAATACGCGGGACAAGATCCCATGCAATAGTATGCGGGTCAGTAATTGTCGACTTGGACTTCATATTTCGACATACAGTTTGCCAAATGCGTTGAGCCAAATTACCAATTAGGAATGTTTGTTTGTCTCCGCCAGATCAGATGGCATGGTGTTGATTGATTCTAATTCCAATGGAGGCAATTCCAATAATCACTTCGTTGTTTAAAGACGCCTCTCCACGTGAGAGTTTTCTCGCAGAAGTTGGCTCACATTAGGCAATTCACCATTATTTGTTTCCTCACGGTTTACGCTGAGATCAATGACACGCAGTTGAGTTGCCCATTGAGAGCCAACTTGCGCGAGAAAACTCTCACGTGGAGAGGCATAAATCGTTCCCTGCATAAATTATTACGCATGAAAATTATTGAGGGCAGCTCAAATTTTGCGTGTTGTTTATCAAGCCGGGCTTGAAGAACAGCAAACTCAGCTGTCTGTGCAGAAATCAAACTCAGCGCCCCGATGTGCATATAGCAATTTAATTCCTGAATATTTTTTGAAAGTTTAATTGTTAACAAAAGTGGTTTATCACCACGTGACAGAAGCTTTCCAAACCGATTTGCATCCGGTGTAACATCTGCCAGTGTTCCCCATCTGTGTGTGTTCCCCTCCTATTGCCTGACGGAATAAGCGGCGACTTGACAATAGAGGACACACAGAATAACAGCATTTCCCAAACAATAAGGGGGACACACTCGCCCACAGAAACACTGGAAGATATACATGTAACACCGGCCTTGCCTGCGATGTTCGTTAGGCCATGGAGGTATTAGGCCTATATAATAATACAATTTATGATAGTAAACAGTCATAAAGTCGTCTCCGAATTTCGCAAATTGTCGACCCCAAGCGGGGTCTTCCTCAGGCACTTTCTAGTAGAGATCCCAGAAGTGAATTCACTTCTGGGCCTGCGAGAAAGTGCATGTCAAGGAAGACCCCGGTTGAGATCGATAATTTGCGAAATTCGGAGACGACTTGTTGTGCTCTGTGTTGGATATCATCAATACAATTTATAGTTTATAGTAGGCTACCTCCATGGTGAGGCCAGAGGGCTCACATAAGTGACTCGCCAACAAAATTACCATAGCGTGCTGCAAATATGGCATCGGTGGAAAGGACCCACAGCGAGGACCCTGTAATTCAGGATGCTGACATGAAAACTTTTTCCTCACATCATCAGCCTTGGCAAAATGCCATGCCATTCAGTAGTACCCACCCCGTCGAAGCCTTTATACATCAATACAAAATGTTCCCATTATAATTCCTTAAAAGGGAGGAAGTGAATGGAGCCTGAGGACCAAATTAGCCCCTTACATTTCGTTGCTTCACCTGTTACCCTTATATTGTCGATATTGCCAGGTCACGAAGAATAAGGGTCACAAAAGTTTGTCGTGACCTCCATAGTAACGACAACTAAAATTAAGTGATCAATAGAAAGGTTATGATTTCTGATATTGTGATTTATTAAGCCATGCGTGTCGGTGATGGATTATGCCCCCTTCACGACGAAGGAATGTCCTGACCAAGATTATTATCATCCTTTGACCAACGGCAGCAGCCGATCATACGAGGACAATAGAGAGGTTGCGCAGCGGCGCGACTCCGACTCCCGACTTCAACTACAAGAATTAATTGCAGTCCGCTCTGGACATCCTTGATAAAAACGATTTGATAGAATTTTTCAATTCGTCAAACACCATAAATTGAAGGCAGAAAAATTTGGCCTTATAAATCGGAAGTGCAGATAAAAATGAATATTGAAGTCGTAATCCTAGTCGTTACGACTTGAAACACGACTATAATATTTGCGATTTACGTGCACTTCCGATTAGGCTACGAGTCGAAATTATTCTGCCACAAAGTTATATGGCATTTTGCGATTGCCAACGTATATCAAAGCGTTTTTATCAAGGATGTCTACAGCGGACTGCAATTGATTCTGGTAGTAAAGCCGGAGTCGGGAGTCGGAAAGCAGCGCAACCTCTCTATTTCATTGTATTAACTCAGATCTCCACCTGTCAAAGACAGGAACTTACCGGCATTATACACATGGAATCTGGACACTTTGTGAAGGGTTCTAAAACCCCTGTCATTCAGTCACAAGGGTAGCAACTTGTTACACCGATTGTTAGCAATACTTCATTGTGTGCGTCATTGTTGAGAGTTTGGGGATATGACTTCTCGTGTTGTGGTAACTAAACTACATGTATTCAGCGGCCGTATTCGCTGATGTGTCTGCCATCTTATTTTCAGACTGAAGGTGTCAATATAGCTTTAGGACTTTCCACTTCAAAGAGTTTCCATGATACCATGTTCTGTCAAACAGCATGTTGCACCTATGGCGACGAAACCCCCATCATCCTTAAAGGGCTCCGCACACCAGCGATTTTTCGAGCGATTTTCTAGGCGACCGGCCTTGCGACCACCGAAGCGACTAACATATTTTCAGTTTTTACAATTTTTGCTGACTCGTTTGCGACAAATGCCTCCTTGGAAGATCAGTGATGTGGTGGAAAACATCACTGATCCATCTCAAAGGTAAATATCGCAGGCGACGTAATAGTCGCATCGGTAGTCGCCCCCATTTTAGTCGCTAGTGTGCGGAGCCCTTAA
>NMRB01000618.1:52847-84174 GCA_002633025.1 Notospermus geniculatus
ATTCAGAACAAAATATATCTATACAGATCAAATTACATGTACCTATTCAGAACAAAATATATCCATGCAGATTGGAAATACATTCATGCAGATCGAAATATTCATATACTTTCTTTCTGCAATCTTTCGATCTGCAATCTGCCATTAAAGTTTCTCAAGGTCTTACTGTTAGGCCAAGTAAAAAAATACTCATGTTTATCGTCCCCGCCGTGCCTAAAATCAGGGCCGCACCAAAAAAAAATTATTTTTTATTTTTGAATTTTGCACCAGAAAAACACTCCGCACAAGCGCAGTAGCGCTTCCGCTGTATGTTTGTTGAGTCAAAGGCCTACAATTGATTTGTTAGTGCTGTTAGTGAGGCAGAAATTGAAAGTAAAAAAGCAACAAAGACTGACTGTGACCATGGTCGATGGTCGGCGATGGTGACTCTTGTCATCTGAGGGGTAATATTCATGATATTACCCTCTGGAAACCCATCTTCCAAAATAAAAAATAAAAATGCCCCCCCTTGCCAATTTTGAGGGACCAGGTGGACGATAAACATAAGTATTTTTTTACTTGGCCTTACTGCAGGATAGGGAGAAAACATGCAAACACCTTTTCGGAGTCGATGTCTCTTTTTTAATTGGTGCTTTTTTGCATCAGATAGGTTACTGGTATCTGTGTATTGACCTAAAGAAATACACCGGTAACACTGGTAAGACCAGGAACGTGCAACCAATGATATGAGACACGTGTCAATTTCCCGCCACATGATTTGTGAGCTGCCTCAGGTGCACATTAAAGACAACAGACGCAGGTATAATGCTGGCAGCATTGCTGACGAGGTTGCAGCGGTGGGACGCCAGCCTGCCAGACGATTCAACTTGTTGAAAGTTGAAAGGTGTTGAACGTTGTTGAAAGCTGTTGCCCGTCTAAACCCCCATTCAACACCTTCCACAGGGTCTTTCAACAGCTTTCAACAAGTTGCCAAAATAGCTTCACGTTCCTACTTCTGGTAGCTTGTTGAAAACTGTTGAAAGACCCTGTTGAAAAGGGGTTTAGGCGCTTCAACCGCTTTCAACAACGGCCAGCACCTTTCAACGTTCAACACCTTTCAACAATTGTTGAACCGTGTAAACCCCCTTGCACCAAGTCGGTCCTTCGGCTAAGCTCTTCTGAACCTAGCCCACAAGAAAGCCCGAAAACAGTTTCCTGAAGACAACCCGCAGTCCAAGAGCATGTCCTGTGCTCTGACAAGAGACTGCATGGTGTCCAGCATGCTGGTGAGGAGCACCGTCAATCATGGTGGGACCATCATGGTCAGGGGCTGCAAGAGTGGTTCTGGTACTGAGGTGCGCTTCAATGGGTGATATGAATAAAAATAAGTAATAACTTTTACTCCAGTTTTTGAAGTATTTACTGGTGACTATATGAATAAAACAGGAGTAATTACTGCAAGTAATTACTTGTAGCTACTACTAATAAGTATTACTTAATACTAGTGCAGTAAGTACTCCAAAAACAGTAAATACTGCCAAGGATATGAATAATCAGCAGTATTAATTTCAGTACGGTGAACCCAGGATCAGACGAGTAAAAACTACTTGGGCAGAAGTGATTACTTTGTAGTAAAAGGAAGTTAACTGTTTATTCATATGAATTCAAGTGTTCACTTCTACTTGGAGTAAAAACTTGGAACTAGTTACTTTTACTTCTAGTAACTACTAGCTAGTAGATACTGATTTTTATTCATATCACCCATTGAGGGAATAGGGGATTCCAACATAGGCCTACTGTGTCATTCTGAAGCAGAACATGATGTCCTCCCTTCGGAAACTGGGCCGCACGGCAGTTTTCAAACGACCCCAAACACACCTCCAAGATGACAACTGCCTTCCTGAAGAAGCCGAAGGTGAAGGTGATGGAGTAGTCAAGTCTGTCTCCAGACCTGAATCCCATTGAGCACCTGTCGGGCATCCTCAATCGGAAGGTGGAGGGGCACCTGGTACATCCGACATCCTCCAGCTCCGTGATGTTGTCATGGAGGAGTGGAAGAGAATCCCAGCAACAACCAGTGCAACCCTGGTGAATTCCATGAGTCGGTTCAAAATCTGGCACTGGCACTGGCCCAATGTAGGCCTACTACTCTAGGATTGTTCTTGTGTTCTTGTTCTTGTGGTTTCACGTCGATGGCACCAGGGTCCTTGCGTGTATCCTCTTCTTTCGTTCATTCGTTGACTCTAGGATATAAATTTCATTTCTGTGACATTGACCCTTGAAAAGATATTACAGGTATAATAAATTAATTGTCGAAATGGTGTAGGCCGAACCTTGGAGGAAGGAATAACCTTCCTCCAAGGCTGAACTCACTTATGTGAGATACACTACATCTTGTATGCGTCTATGGCAAGCGGATTGTCCAGTTTTTTATAAAAACCTAATTTTTACAGAAACCTGCCTTTTAAAACCTCCGCACCCACAGACCCATGATTTCGCAGGCACGAGGTTGGCAAAATACCCGTCCCCATAGTGCTGTGCGTCCAACCATATACATCATGGCACTGTGCCCGAGGTTTCCTATCCTCGTCCTCATTACGATAACAAAATCTTATACATAGGGCCGAGGTAGGAAATATAAGTTTCGTGATAAAAACCAGGTTTCTGTACGCCGTTTGTCCAGTTATTCAAGAAACTTATATTTTCTACAAAAATATTGGCTTTATTGAAGACAAACCCCGGAGAAAAACTAAGTGTTTTCGATAAAACAAGGTTTTTAAGCAAAAAATATAGATGTTTCTTGGCTATAGTCCAGTTATTGCCGAAAAACTAACATTTTTAAACAAAAAACTAAATTTCTAACCGATTGAAAAACCTATATTTTAGTGTAAAAAACTTGGTTTTACTGGAAAAAAGTACCGGTAGGTTTTTTGGCGAAAAATCCAAGTTCTATTGTAAATATATGAGTTTTATGTAAAAAAAACCTTCTTTTTAAGACATAAAATTTGTTTTTTTGTCACAAAAACTTCGTTGTTTGACTGATAAACTTTGTTTTATGGAATAATAAGTAAACATTTCAGTGCGGAAACTGACATTTATGTCGATGAAATGGGGGTTGTGTAGTAAAAAGCTAGGTTTTTAGTCAATGTTTTTTTCTTCAAAAAAATGTATTTTATGACTGAAAAAAACTATGTTTCTTGTATAAAAGTTGGTTTTATGAAGAAAACTTGTTTTTTATGACAAAAACTTAGTTTTTTCAGAAAAACCTGTTATTTTTAATCCATAAAAACTAAGTTTTTTAACCATATAAAACTAGGTTTTATTGCGAAAATATAGGTTTCTTTAATAACTGGCCAGTCCACTTGCCATATCCGCTGGATCCCTGAATAAGGAACGTGTTTTCCTCAAGAGGACTTTTCTGCGAGAGAGATCAAGAGCGAGGTGAGTTGCGAGCGACACCTGGTGATAAAAATTACACCCAGCGCGTTTCCAAAAATAGTTGACTGGGACAGCAACTCGGTCGGTCATGCCGGTTGTTATCACCTCTGGTCATTATTCTGGTATCCGTGTGGTGCATAGTCTGATGACCAAAATACCGTCATGGAATGTATTATGAGAGTGAGGGGCTTTACAGCTGCGTGGTTATCACCCGGGTTGTCAAAAGCCAGGCTTTGCGCACAACGCTGAGAAATATCGACGACTGAGCAATTGGCCTGCCTGTGGCGGAATTGGGCCGTATGGAGAATATAGGCCAAGGTCAAATTGCGATAAAGTTTCTGGGCCGAGAGTTGTTTTTTTTCAAAAAAAAAATTCATAAAAACCTAAAACTAGATCTACTTCATGAAATTTTGCTAATAGGCTATAGGCCTACGTCGGGTAGTAGATGAAGGTCTTCGAAGTGGGATGAATTCATGATTATAGCCTGTTTTACATGCGTCCGCTCGACGCAGACGGTAGAATCTATACAAAGCGCTATACAAAGCATTGGACATGTTGGAGTTGAACATTCCACCACTTCCCAAATGACCCCGACTGCAGGTTACCATTCCGACGCTCTAGATGGGGGTGTCACGTGACCAATTATGGCTGTCAATCAGAAATCCTCTTCGTTAAAAAATGACCGGGGAGCACAGCCGAATATTCGTCAGGGAGGAAAATTGTATCCGTCTTGTGAAAAATATTTTTCTAGTAAGTTTCGCACATCAAAAAAACTTATCACAGCGAAAAATACGGTGCATTCTTCCAAGCTGTTTTGTGAATGGGAAATGACGCAGTCGATTGATTGGTCAATAATGTTCGTAGGGGGCGTGGTTATAGACTCCCAGGTTCAGCGGCGTCCCAGAAAACCGCGGCGCGGCGAGGTCGAGCAAGTCATTGGCCGGTGAGGCACCGAGGCTGACGCCGCGATAAGCGATACCAACCATTCTTCTTTCCCAGAATTTTACACTTTCAGGCCCTTGTTGGACTTCAGGCCAATCGCCAAGATCATACTTTTGTGCCTCGGAATCTACATAATTTATACATCTCATCAAAAGGAGCAGGAATAGGCCCTATTTGGATATTACAACGCACCAAGTGCGGCAGCATGGACTACGGTTTGCTATGCGGCGAAGGGGAAGAAGGGATTCGTAGGGCCATTGTCGACCCAGTTCTACTTCACGATGAAGTGCTACAAAAACTTTTACAAGTTGAAGAGAAGTTTGTGAACCATACTTCTTATTTTAGAATGATTCAGACGGAACTAAAGCCTTATATGAGAAAAATGGTAGCTACATGGATGTTGGAAGTAAGTTTCTTTGTGAAAATAAAGTAGGTCATCATGGCCATTTATTTGTCTGTTCGTTGGTGCCTACTTTGTATGTGGGTACGACTTGCTGTGTGTGCATCAGTGCACTGTGTACACACTGCCGCTGCTACCATGCTGAAGCCATGATTTCTGCATGAGGCAAGGAAGCCATGCCGCTGCTACCATGCTGAAGCCATGATTTCTGCATGAGGCAAGGAAGCCATGCCTTAGGGTAACATGCTTCACACTACCGGTAGGGCCTAGGCCTATGACAGACAGTTTGCTAAAATAACCGGAAACGAGAGGTGGTGGCCGGCCCATAGTGTGTTTTAGGGCAGTTCATAAAGGGCAAGCAAAAAAATCTTTAAGTTTATCATCATCCTCCGCCCGCACCAATTGTTCAGGGCCGTGCCAAAAAAATTATTTTTGATCAGTTTGAATTTCGCGCAATGCCGCATATCACAGTGCCACCAAGCCGTAGATCTGTAAACAACGGTTTCCAAAGCATGCTCATGCTCGTCATGCATTTTCAGCACTTTTGTGACAAAATCCAGTCTTACCGGTACTCTTAGAGGGTCAGGGTGGTGACATACATAACATGCTCACGAGGAGCTGGTTTTGTAACTTCTTCGTACCGGTACCAAAGTAAAATAAAAAATAAAAAGTGCCCCTTGCCTATTTTCAAGAACCATTCGGACGATAAACTAAAGGTTTTTTTTGCTTGCCCTAAAGAACACTGAGTTGGACCGAACATGCCTAATCAAGATGCTGTTGTACCAGTTCGGAGTTGGCTTTGGTTTGGTATGTAGGCCTATAACTGCAAGTTTTATGTTGTGTATTATCCGGGAGATAATTGATTTTTTTATGAGTGAACTCTGATTCTGGCTGCTGAAAGGCCAGGCTGATGTCAGCAGCTAATTCCCTTATCTGCCGTCGACACACCGTGGCGCTACAGCGTTTGCCACAGTTTGTGTGTTTCAGACGGTAGTCTAACAAAGTGCAACATTAAATGAAGTGTAAATTTGCGTTTTATTTTTATATCCAAGTCATTATAATTCATGATTCTTGGGTTTAAAAAGAAAAATGAATGTTAGTTGATTCCGATTTGGTGACTTTATGCTCCGATTCGGTCCGTTGGACATCACGTCACTTTTTAAACGGTGATTTCGATTTACATGTAGGCTAGTTACAGTAGCTAACCATGTGAACCGATCTAGGTAGGCCTACCACCAAAAGAGGGGCAAGTTGCAGGTGATCAGAATATCAGAACGAGGTAGACGCCAACTGCGCAGCTGCATTGTGCGAGACTCATTGCTGTCGTTAATTATCACATCATGGCGTGTCACCGGCCTGTACATTTAGACTCGACAAGCGGATTTCAAACTGACTTCGGAAGTAAATAAGGATGGAATTTTACTGAATTCACTCGGATATGGTGTATTTACGGTAGCTTTACAATACAACACTGGCTGGGATACAACGCTGTGGATTTTCGTTCTGGATTGTGAATTTCCTGCGTCGAATTCTGTGCCGAAGTGCTCCACAGGGAATGTATTGGGCAATCTGAGACTCTGTATGCGTGCTATGTACATGGACATTAATTTATGTACACCTGATACTTTGAATATTTCAAATACTACTGGGCCAATTTTAACACGGTTTGTTTCATAAGAAAGTACATGTTGGTCATGTATTTCTGCATCTAAACTTTGGAAATATCGTAAATATGTAAATAGCTCCTCAGAAAAAATCCCCAAAATCAACATTTTTATTACGTAATTTTTTGTGACTTTTGTTGTGGGGTTTGATAGGGTGTAACTTTCTAATTACGATATTTTCAAATTTTCATGCAGGAATGACCAACAAGATATATTTTCATGTGGAACAAACCGTGTTAAAATTAGCCCAGTACCTGTAGTATTTGAAATCTTCAAAGTTTCAGGTGTAGATAAACTAATGTCCATGACTGTACATGTATCGGGTGGGCCAAAAAAAACGCATCGAACTTCAAATCTTGATTTCTCAACAACTGTCTATTATAATTCAATGAAATTTGGTACCGTATAATGTAAAGATGTTTTGTTTCACGTGTGAAATTTTTGCATTGATACCTTTGGTATTAGCACCGTATCACACAATTTAAAAATCATTGTAAAAATGTGTGATTCCGGAATCCAAGATAGGAAAAACCCGTCCGGAACTTCAAATTTCTATTTCTCAATAACTATTCATTATAACCGAATGGAAATTCACTCAATACTGTTCCGTGGCTATGCTTCTAAAATGTGAAAGTTTCAACACATTATCTTTGATATTAAGATTGTGGTGCCAAATGTAAAAACCATAGTAATCATTCATCATATCTTAGGAGACAATGGTGAAACTTCGAAACACTCGATTCCAATATGGCGTTATAGTAATGAGCGCCACATGTTAGATATTAAAGTTATTGGTTTAATACTTTCACACATTAGAGGCAATATCATGGAGCAGTGTTAGGCAAAATTTCACTGAGTTGTAGTAAAGCTTTTATGAGGAATGGAAATTTAAAGTTTGGGAATTTTTTCATCCACCCGTATTTTACCGGATTCCGGAATCGCATTTTTTTACAATGATTTTTAAATTGAGTGATACGGTCCAAATACCAAAGGTATCAATGCAAAAATTTCACACGTTCAACAAAACATCTTTAAATGATACGGTACCAAATTTCATTGAATTATAATGGACAGTTGTCGAGAAATCAAGATTTGAAGTTCGATGCGTTTTTTTTGGCCCACCCGATAGATGTCGTATCCAAAATAAAGCATGTACTACATGTACATTGGTCCAGCAGTATCTGAAATAATCAAGATATCAGGTGTGGATATTAGGATAAGCTTCTGGAGTACCGGTATTTGTGTTACAATGAGTTATTTACATTGTAGACTTTTAGGCCTAGCTTTCTCCAATAATTTTCAATCAACTCAAGAAGGGTCACTGCTAACTGGTCATATGCTGAGACGTTTTCTTGTTTCTCTACTTGCAGGTATGTGAAGAACAGCGGTGTGAAGAGGATGTTTTACCATTAGCACTAAATTATTTGGACCGTTTTTTATCAGTGATCAAAATCAAGAAAAGCCAACTCCAGCTCCTAGGATCGGCGTGCTTGTTCCTCAGTTCAAAACTTAAGGAGACTATTCCACTCACTGCAGAAAAACTTGTGATATATACAGACAATTCTATTACGTTAGAGGAATTAATGGTATATATAAGTATTTTATTTTATTTGATCAACAGTCGCGGTGGTGCAGTGGTAGGGTCTCTGACTAGCGGTCAGAGGGTCCCGGGTTCGAATTGCACTGTGGCTTGAGACCTCTCTCCACCCAGGTGTATAAATGGGTACCGGCAAAAATAGATTTAAGCGAGCAATCTATTTTTGGTACCGGTCGGAAATGCTCAGATTGTAGCGCTGAATGAGCAGCTGGCTCATCTGAGTTCTACTGAAAGGTTTCAGGATAGACTGGGGTTTAGGTGTAAAGTCGGATGACACCTCTACCACTGTTGATATCAGACTATAAACCCATATTTAACTTCAACCTGCCAGGAATATGCACCACAAAACAAAAGGAGTCAGTGTGGGTGAAAAATCTTCAGTTTGGATTATAATGAAGTGTTTTGTCCAGAGGGGCTTGATGCATTGCAGCTGGTGGGTGTGTTTGGGCTCACGAGGAAAATTCATCCCCAGAAAAATTTTCCCTGGAAAATGCGTCCCCAAGGAGAATTTATCCCCGGAAAATTCGTCCCCATGAAGAATATGTCCATGAGGAATTTCCCTTTGTGAAAAATTTGGTCGGAGTGGGTTTTATCCATTGGATCAAACGCTACTGTCCTCCACTTCCACCTCCATCCTGAATCGGGGGCTTCATATTGCACTCCTTGATCACTTAAGTGAGAAATGAGTATGATATAACCTGTGGAATGCCGAAGCGGAATTTATTCAAGACTGAATAATTTTTCGTTCAAGATTTGAAAAATTATAGTTCAAAAATTAAATTTTCATTAGGTAATATTATACAGTCATTAAATTGAAAAATCTCTTACGTTTCCAGTATTTTTTTTTTCAGGAATGGGAACTTCTATGTTTATGTGTGTTAAAATGGGACTTAACAGCAGTTACGCCAAACGATTTCTTAGATCATGTGTTGAATAGACTGCCAATAGAAAACCACCGACGGCAAGTAATACGAAGACATGCACAGACATTTATTGCCCTATGTTCAACAGGTAGGGTTAATCATCACTATTTCTACTTGCTGTATAGTATGCACAGTATAAAATTCTCAGGGTTTCGCGAAGCCAGTGCGATTGCCGGATTTCCGCCAAAACTTGCAAGAAAAAATAGTCAAAACGGCCCATTCCCGCACATGTTTTCAGTAAATAAAAAATCTATCTTAAGTAAAGCTGTCAGAATCTTTCCTGTGTTCACACTGAAACTGACTTGAATTGAAAGCCTTATCCGGAAAACGTTACGGAAAATGCTTTTGACCAAAAACGACCGCGCCACACGACAGTCGCAAAGCATTTTCAAAGTCGAGTCAGACTTTGCTGCTATCTGTGAATGGTATTATTTACTATCATTCCAAAATGGATGCACAGGGTTTCTGCTCGGGAGTATAACTATTAGATTTAGTAGCCAATTTTGTTTATTTTTATCCAGGGAGGGCAGCAATAGCATTACAAAATTTGAGCCAATCATTTATTTCTTTCGCCAGTTTATTTTGAAAGTAGCTTTTGGCTCCTTTGGCTACTGCCAGCAGAAACCCTGGATGCGCCAATTGAATAGACTGAGGCGCTCAGTCTTAAAATTAAATAGATAAAATCCACTTTTCTTTTTTGTGTTCTTCAGATGTAACCTTCAGTGTTTACCCTCCCTCCATGATCGCTTGTTCAAGTATAGCAGCAGCTCTCAAAGGTGTGTTTCAAAACTCATGGTATTCACAGAACCGAATAGCTGATCTCATCCAAGCAATAACAGGAATTGAAGCGGTAAGTAACTTTTCCAGTCTTTGACTAAACCTTGGTAGCAAAAAAAAAATAGCAAGGCTTGACCATGTTGAAACAGGGGCGGATCCAGGATTTCCTCGAGGGGGGTTTCTGAAGGTAGAGGCCGCTGGACTGACGCGCGCCATCGGCTTGCGCTTCACCGGCGCCAATTTGGGGGATGGGGAATGTTCCCCAGGAAAATTTTGAAAATTAGAAGCTCTGAGACACAATTTCCCGGCATCTAGTGATGTGTTGCTTTATTGATATATGGGAAACTCGTTTCCTTCGGACGAGATTGGTTCGACGAGCACAATCATGCAGTGTTCTAGCCAGGCCAGTTTTACAGGGTGGTACCACCCTGTTCAAAATTCAGAGGTCATTTTACCACCCTGTTTAAAAATGTAACTTGCAATGCATTTTCTATTAAATCACCCTGTTTGAATTTCACTCCCGCCCTGTTTGAAAATCCAGGGCCTTAGAATCATAGGAAAATGCAGTCATCCCGCCCTGTTTAGAAAAATTTCTGGCTAGAACACTGTCATGGCGGCTGTCCAAGGCTGAGAGCATGAAAGAATCCACAGTGCATGGTTAGAGCCTACCCGGAGGTACAGTGTACTCCGAAAGTAAATTAGAACCGGATTGACACTTTGTGTTTTCTGTAGTGTGATGCCAGTAAGACTGGGGTCTATTTCTAGTAAATAGGTTCGGTGGCACTGACAGGTGGCTTCAGATCGCTACACATGCTCAATGTCAAAAGTACCGTACCAGAACAATTACAAGGACTTCACTCCACATGTTGCCATCTGTCGCCAAGTTTATTAAAATCCTATATTAAAAGAGCACAAACTGTGAAAAATCTGGGCTTATCGATATCCGGGCACCCATTTTTGGACTGGGGTTAAAAGCTGTAAATGGAAGCACAGCTATTGTCAGGGACTGATAACGGAGAATTTAGTCTAAATCATCGCAAGCAAGGAGTAGCACCCCTGGGACAACAGGCCTTAAGCAGTGCATTATGCGTGCATGCTCTATGGGCTAGGAGCTGACCCTAACACCAGATGGCAGCACCAGCGTCGGCCAAAACCACTCTATCAAACAACATCAACTACGTGTAAAAGTCAAATAATCTTGTCATGCTGTGAGTGATTTGGTTCTCTTGAAACCAAGTTTTAATGAATGAAATCTATCCTGCCTTCAGGTTTTCAGAAGGCCACAAGTAAAAACACCCCATGCTTTGGACTTGTCTTACAGTCTGGCCATAGACCTTTATTTCCTTACTTTTGTAGGAAAGACACACTAGCACTTTGCACTCACTGTAACCTCTTTTGTCCAATCAAGTTGTTGCTATATATAAACCAGCATGCCCAACCATTCTGCTTGCTGTAGAAATGTTCTGCTGGTCTGGAATCTGTTGATTGCCAACATCCTGCCAGTAAGTGGGTTGCCATCAGACTTGGGATCATGTTTCCATCCATGTGCTCTCCAACACAGGAGTGGCCATTTCTGCCATGTCTGCAGTCATATTGTTCCTTCTCTGTGTTGACCAGTACTGACATGTACATGTATACCTGAAGGTATGATCGTATTACACCTCTGGTATGTCTCAGATGGTCTTCATCATGTACTTTATAACTAGGGACATGTATGAGCACACATGGATGCTACAGATTTACCATGGGCAACAGGCATGACAGGGCTGCATTATGATGTGATCCTTCATTGGCTCGCTTGTGGGATGCAATACCATGTCATCTGTTCTGTCTGAGTCTGTGAAAGTGGTGGCATGTTCAGAAACTTGAAACTTGGTGTGCAGTTACCTAACAAAAACTGTCAGCAGACCAAGGGCCGTATTTTAGAACGTTCCTTAGCGTTATGGTCAACCTTAAGTCTATTGTAAAACCATCGAGAACAATAGATTTAAGGCGGACCTTAATGTTATAGGAACGTTCAAAAATACGGCCCTACAAGTTACTCAGTTCAACCATGTCAACTGGATATATACAGTATACGTTTCAAAACTGACCACCTACCGGTACCTTTATCCATGTACCGTCCGCATACGTCACGCGGAAGGTACGCTTCAGTTCATTACGTATGGTACGGGTGCATTACGTGTCTCTACTGCATGCCCATGCACCATGGGGAAACGACGTTACATTTTCACTATGCCTTTCGCGGCGGCGCACGACGTCAGTGGAAGATACGAGGACGGTATGTGCATAACGATGCATGTGGTACGCAGATGGTGCGCGGTGCAGAAGGGAGGTCAATTGTGCCACATACTGTACACTCTGGCCTTCAGTTCAGGAGGTGCATCTGGTAAAAATCTGATCGCTGCTCGCTCCAAGAAACTTGAAATGAGTTGCTCTAATGAGATTCATTTTTTCCAGTAAGCCAATTTGATAAGGGTTCAGGCAGTCAGACCTATTGTTTTACATGTAGTCTACACCAGCAAGACAGGAAGGTCAATGTGCTTGTGTGTCAATTCAGCCATCATCAAGTAGGCCCACTGGCCTTTGTCATTCAAGTTAAACTTGCTGACTTATCAACCCTCCTTGTGTCTTCCAGGATTGTTTACATTCTTGCCAAGAACAAATTGAGCAGGCCCTGTCAACAAATCTGCCTCCTCCAGCAGCTCAGACGCCCCCATCAAAATGTCCACCTCAGGAGCAACCCTCGACACCAACGGATATGATGGACATTCACTTCTAAAGGAAATGTCCTCATCTGCATGTAACCAAGAAGACATCACACTTTGGGATTTTTGCGCTGTGTGTAGGTGTACTCCAGAAAGATTTTCTTGGAAACAAGTTTTTCTTTTTGGTAGGGATTGCTGTTGGACATTAAACCGAGAGTGGTCATTATGTAAGTTAAGGTAACGAGTTGATGTGATAAGACAAAATGTGATATATATTTATGTATTTAGGAACATTGCTGGGTACTCAGTTTACTGCCAATATTTTAGGACTGCATTTTGTGTGTAGTTTCGTTGATATAAATATAAGCAGTACTGCAATAAGGTAGGCAGTTTGTATAATACGATATTGCAGTTTATACTCGTGGGATGTAATATTATCACCAAACTGTGTTCAAAGATCAGTTTCACACTATCCAAACTGTGTGTACCAGTTATATTGGGCGTTTTTGATCCATCATACGAGATACCTCACTCCTACTGTGATATGCTGTTGCTTTTATATGTGGACTACTGGACTGGATGGAGAAACAAAAGGGCAAGTCCACGGGCTCGGACGTGACATTTTTTCACTTATTCAGTGCTGTTTCTGCAAATTTTGGAACCACAGAAAGATGTAATACCCGGCATCATGTCAGGCTCTTGGCCTTCTATGCCCCTGGTATGAATTAAGTTCATTGTGATTCATAATTTTAAATGCACTGTTTGCTAATTAGTTGCATCACGGACGTGACATCGCACAGGTCACGTTCGTGACCTACTAATTAGCAAACAGTGCACTAATTATGAATCGCAACGAACTTAATTCATACCAGGGGCATAGAAGGACACAAGCCTGACATGATACAGGTACTTAATGGTCCTTCGGTGCCATGAGTTGCAGAGACTGCACTGAACAAGTAAAAAAATATCCCGAATTTTATCAAGGACTTGCCCGAAAGTAAAAATTGGAAACTGCCTTTGTACTTAACCTGTAGTGTAAATAATCAATCAAGATTTACACTTAACACCTGTCAAGGATAACCATAGTGTTGAATGGTATGTACAAAGCCTCGCGTCCTGTAAAATCTACCTCAACACTCTAGAGGGCGCTGTGATAGAAAATACATCGATCATCATATTTGGGAAAGCAACCGCTGTTGTACATGTACATTCTGTGAACCTGGATTAAGAAAGTTTCACTGCCCTGGGAACCAGTTTGCATTTGGTTCAGCCTTGCATTTATTCTAGTTCTATTTACTTGGTTTCTGCGTTGGTGTTCCGTATATTTATTTGTAAGTAGTGCATTTTCCAATGATTTTGAGTTGCCCTTTGGCATCTCAGACACAACTTCTTGAAATTTCCACAATGGCTGGTAGAAAATTGATTTAACCCTTTCACTGCAGAGCACTCGTATATTGCAGCCACCAGTAAAGCTGCTTGTCCACGAGGCGTGTGCGGGCAGGGGTGGAAAAATCGATCCAACGTATTTCCCTTTAGCTGTTCCCACAATGTGGGTGGGTTGTGGAGTGGGTGGACAGTGCAGATGCGTTTTTTTCTAATCGATCATCTACAGATTTTTTCCGCGCCCGCTTTCTGCCCGTGCGGTATTTCGTCATCATTTCCTTTCAATTCCCCTGAATTCCTGGGAATTCCCCTGGAATTCCCACCGACCGAAGACCAACTCGCGTGTCTACCCGTTTCGTGGAAACACAATGCCTGCAACCGTGCCTGCCTCCATATCCGCACCTGCACCCACCTTGTGGAAAAGCAACTTTACTGAGCATTGCCATTGACATTGGGCCACATCTCATAAACCGCTGCATCTGGTATTTTAAGCTCACCGGGTGAGCTTTAGTCGTGACGCAGCATCTGTCATCGGTGTCCGTTAGCAGGGCACATTTCCTAGCCTATGAACTTTACCATGACCATGTATCAACAGGATACCTTTATGTTTACCATGTTTACAACAAATTTTGGCCTAGTTGGGCGTTGGTGATGTGGTTGCCAGACAGCCATTTCAAAAAATAGACTTCCAATACCTCGATACTCTTTACATGTAGGTGTACGTCAAGTTTTGACCATGATCACATGACCTTCGAACATTTTGTCATTGTTCCTCTGTGCCCATATTCATAAAACTACTTAGTCTAAAGGCGCTGCTCCACTTGACAGTTTTCTCTTGGAAGTTGGCTCACAATGGGCAATTCACCATTGTTTGTGTTCTGTCGGCTTACGCTGAGACCAATGACACGAACAACTGCTCGCAGTTGAGTTGCCCATTGTGAGCCAACTTCTGCGAAAAAAACTGTCAGGTGGAGCAGCGCCTTGAGTGTGACAATTATCCTTTCTTCAAGACAAAAGATAAGTATCACACTTTGACTTAGGTATGTTTATGAATGTGGACCCTGGTGAGCATATGCAACATGCTCCATGGACCATTTCATTTTCCAAACTTAAGACCTGTGAAAGTGCGTCTGGAGAATGAAATGTAGGCCCCAGTGGAATTTCATGGAAAATGGTTCGGCACAAAAAGGTGTGAAATTTGTTTTCCATGTGTGAGAGGTAGTGAAGAGAGGGCTTTGTGTGCTGAGTAAATGACGGTTTAGCTCTGCTATAATCAGTCTTGAAGTGGTCAGTGTGTCTGAATTTCCTGGCACTTTTAAGCTTATAGGGTCGTATTCATAAAGGGTGTTTAGCCTAATCAGCCTAATTCTGCATTACACAGGTCAAAGGCCTAGAAAACTATTGTTCTGCTTTCTGTATGCTGCCTGATCTCTGGCATTTTTTACCCACAAGATGATCACACGCGTCTACCTTTCCTGCGTTTCAGTGTGGGAGGACAAAAGAAAGTGTTGGACAAATTCTAGACAAGCCTGCCTGATCGTTCAACATTTATTTCCTTTGTCCTCTTGGGACTTAGACGCAGGACAGTTGGACGTGTGTGATTATCCTGCGGGTGAACGCCTCTGGTGAAGCACCACCATACAGACATCAGACAATAGTTTTCTAGGCCTTTAACCTGTGTAATGCAGAATTTGTACGCTGATTAGGCTAAACACCCTTTATGAATATGGCCCATAGTGAAAAGGTTAAATTTTCTTGTCGGCCATTGGTGTTGAGTGATCTATATGAATGGTAGAAATAGCCAAATGGTGCTAGGTCATCATATTTCTCAACAATATCCATCGCCCCTTAACATTCCATGTGAGATGGAGTTGATTTGGGGGCCTGAGTATGTTTGAATATCATTGCCATAAAAATGTGAAGTCCTGTTCGGTTATATCCATAACTTATCTTGTGAAGGGCTGGTATAAATAGTTATTTTTAGAGCCCTATATTTATTTTTTAAGTAGTACAGTACACGGTATAGTGATCGATATACCTCAGTGTGTGTTTGTGTTCGTACATACATTATTTAAGAAGTTTGTTTGTAACTGTATGCTTCTTAGTTCTGTGAGCTGCCTCTTGTCGTATGAAACTGCAGAGTGCAGAGGATAAGATCAGCGATTACGATCTGGTGTATCAGCATTCAGCTTCGTATTTGTGAGTGCTGTTTCCTGCTTCCTTGTTTGGTATTACATGTAGTTCCTTCATGTCAGGGAATGTGGCATTTATTCCAGAAGAGTTGTACAGGTTGGCTTGCTGCAAATACGCAAAACCTGGTAAGAGTTCAGGAAAGGATAGATGTTCGCTTTGAATCTAAGACAATGAAGTGAAATGAAAATTTTTGATTTGAAAGTCTATGTAGGAGTTTAGTCATTAGCCGTGTTTACACTGCCAAAAATCTAGTGAACTTGGACCGGATCAAGTACGGCTAAGAAAGTGGCATGGTAAACCTACCAAGCATACCCGGTCCGGACCACAAGTGAACCGTACTGAGACCTGTAGAAGGAGGTGGTCTCGGACCGGACCGAGTACGGTTCCCCGACCAAATGTGCAGTGTGAACCTGACGCACGGCAAACTGAACCGAGTCCACTTACCTGGGACGGTATTGGGCATGCGTGCAGTTCGTCCTTGCGTCACTTGTGGGAAAACTGGGCATGATTCCACATGAGTTTCTTACCTCCACTGAACGGAGAGCGATGCTTCAGGGACATTGCGCGGTGACTCATCGCTGCAGTCTAAATGTTACAAATGAAGTGGACCTGGTCCGGTCCGAGTACGGTTGACTTCAACTGGACCGAAATGTTTGGCAGTGTAAACACGGCTCATCCTAAGACAATGAAATGAAATTAACATTTTTGATTTGAAAGTCTATGTGGGAATTCAGTCACTGATAAAGGCCTGTCTGAGGCATCTTTGATCTAGATTATTTTGGGTCTGTTACCATTATAAGCAGGAACACAAATCATGTGAAAGTCTGTGGTGAGGTTTTAGTGTTAAATAAGGTACCGAGGCAAGGAATCATAATATTTCAAAAGAAAATGGAATCATTATAAAACTGGAGTGACAACTCTTGATCAAATTGTAGTTGAATTTGCATTTGTCATGTTTGTGTTAAGTAGAAAACAAAATCAAGTTGGTATCATTTGATGAAGTTTGTTATGTGATTTGAAATATATTTGGTTGAAATTTTCCAGAATATTATATCTGAAAGTGCTTGAAAACTGAATTGAAAAATTATGCCTTGAAGTTGCAGCTTCGTGGAATTACTATGTTTACACATTGTATTCATGATTCAAGCCCCATTTCATTCAAGCAGGTGTGGGGAGGCTTTGAAAAAATTTTTATCCTAGATAGAATGGAGACAAGTGATTTTTAGCTCACTTGATAAGATCTTACCTATTACCATGGTGCGGTGTTCGTCTTTGTCGTCTGTCGGTGGCAGCGTCATCAGTTATCTGGGCAATTGTGGATCATATGACCCTGGTACGTTTAGCATGACATAATTTTGTCATTCGTTCCTTTGGTACATGTACATTTACACAGGGTGCGTACAAGGTCTTAACTTTCGCACTTTCATTTTCAAGGCCTTAAAAAGTCTTAAATTTAATAATTTCTGTGGGAAGGTCTTAAATTTCATGTCAAGGCAGTTGTAAAAATAAATTTGGCTGGAAATGCTGGGAAATCGCATCTCCGCACTTCTACATGTAAAATCCTAATTTATTTCTGGGGGAGGACCCCCAGACCCAACACCCAAGTGTCCGCCTTCATGGCCACATTGATCCCCATCATTTTCTCGTGGCGGAAACCCGGCCAGGGATCTTTAGAAAAAAGTACATCTTAAATTTTACTGATACTTGGTCTTAAAAAAAAGTCTTAAATTTTAAGTTAAAAAGGTCTTAAATTTGGTGCTCCACAAGCTGTACGCACCCTGTTTACACCAAGGTGAGCACATGGTCTCTGGACCATTTCATTGAGAATCAAGACATGTACCCAGTTTTCTCCTTTCACATTCCTTGCCTCTGATGGTCAAGAGGATTCATATCCACAAAGACAAAAAAAACTAAATTTTTTGAAAAATGACTCATTAAAAAAACAACTGTAATATATTATTATCAGAGTGAAGTTTCAATAAAAATTTGCTTGCTTTATTGAATGTGAGCTGTGTCAAATTAGGTTATCATTATCAATGTCTGATTTTAAAGGACCACGGTATTGCCACTTTTTCTCGACAGCTGGTGCCACTGTGCCACTCTCCAACCCAGGGACTACCTATGTGTTGGCGAATTGACCCGATTTACTATGTACATGTACATTTTTTAATGCATTTTTTTAGTTCGTGTTGCTGCCGCTAGGTGGCTCCCTCAACGTCGGCAGTCAAATAACGCATTAGAGATACAATACTGTGCTCCTTTAAGTACTAGCCATGATGGCAGGGTTCCCCCTGGATTTAGAAAAAAATTAGTTGGATTTTTCAGTAGTCACAGCTCAATCCACAAATTAACCAACTTTCAACTGCCAATCAGCACTTTTCATTGTTCAATGACTAGTGAAGAGTGTCAGAGGGATCCCTGGCCATGTTTACGGAATGCCATAAGCCCGAAATTATTCATACCTCATGAAAAGTTACAGGAAAATTATTTAGAAAATACACATCAGCTGAACTGACACATCTTTGCTGATGTCAGGTCAATGTTGCGACCCACAGAACAGCAGCGACTGACTTTTCCGGATCACTTATTTGTCTTAGGCACGACCGCGTGGAACAAATCAGTCACCGATTTTGTGTGACTTGAAATGCAGTTGGATCTCACCTGTGACGATCGGGATCAGTCGCCGATCAAAAAGATCACGAATCACAAGAGTTGAACATGTTCAACTTCTGCGCCACGACGAATAATGATCCCAACGGGCGTAATCCAGTCGCAGTCAACCTGACTAGAGTTACGACCTCGTGCGATTATCCAAAAGTTGGTCTATTTTAGTTAACCAATGAATGACCAGCACTTTCATACTGGGGAGCTGCCATCTTGAAAAAGTCACATGATCACACTAACAATGACTTACGAGACTTTACGATGCTGTAGTCGCAGCAGACCTGAACACAGTTACGATTCCACCATGTCCAGATGCTGCTTGTTCCACAGTGAGCGCACACATTCTCAATTTTGCGACCTGGCCGTGATTTGTTCCCTTGACGCCGACTGTTCCGTCATGGCCAGGCATCGTAGGTGAGATCTGACATCAGCATTAGGCTTTATTGAATGACTTCCGTCAGAATGTACAGAGATTGAAAAATATGGACAAAAATTCACAGAAATATCACAGTTTCAAAATATCATGAAAAATCTAACTTTGAATATTTCAATTATTTGATTCGAAATTGACATCATATAATCCTATGACTAATTCTAAAAATTGCGGTAGAGAAAAATTGCGGTAAAGACAATTTTCAAAAATCTCACATTTATTTTGTGAAATTGCAAGATACCAATGGGGAGCGCCAGTTGGTCACGTGAGACTGATAGAGCAGAGGTGACACCTATAGAGGCTCATTGTTCGAGAGATGCGGTTCACCAAGCACGGCCAATCACACCTTGAATCGTCATGAATAATAGGTGGCGTCGGTGTACTATCAGTTCAAACCCACGCGTATATTCTCGCGTGGTCTGCGTGATCGGGGTCCCCTATTGATTTTTCACATTTGATACTTTGATAATTTCAGGAAGATTGAAGAAAAAAATTGAATGCCATCAGGCCCACATAGTCAAATGAAAAAGATTCCACCTATCGTTCCAATCATATGATATATTAATTTGAATAAATGTCAAAAAGTGGAGAAAAAGACATCAAAATCATGCAGTATTTCAAAATCATGTCCAAAAAGTGAAGAGGTTTATTCATGCCAATATTTCTTCACAAAGATCCTATGACAAGCTTGTATGATATGAAATGAATTTCGAATCAGATATTTCAAATTTTAAAAAGTTCAGTTTTTCATGATATTTTGAAATAGTGATATTTTGCCGATATTTTCAATCTCTGTACATTCCATAAAAGTCATCCCAAGACATGCCAGTTCTGCTGATATGTTTTTTCTATAATATTTTTTTTCGTTTAATTTTTCATGAAAATGGGTATGAATAATTTCTGGCTTAACTGGAGGGACCAGAATGAGTTCAGTGGGCATTTTCAAGGTAACTAACGCTACTTCTAAAGATGACACCTTGTGCATCTTTCTTTCGAAGATAAAAGACAAAAGGGCTCCTTTTCGTTGTGCGAGGGTTATTACACTTTTCAACATGAATTGATTATGATTGCATGTATGTTGCAAGAAATGTTTGCAATCTTGATTTAAATGACAATATCATTTGATAATATATATGATATAATTTGTGTGTGAAGTACCGGTAGCCACGTTTCCTGCCCTTTTCTGTTTAATTTTTTTGTGGTATTGTTTAGTCACTGGTCCTCAGTAGGTATATCCAGCCAAAAATAGATCAAGACCGTATCTATTTCTGATCCTACCTATTGAAGAACTGTCTGTAGAACTGTCTGTAGCAGAATGCAGCAATGCTGGAGTTACAACTTCATCTGACAGGATCTGTTGCACTGTTTCTGATGGACTGTGATTAATTGNGTATATTTATTTGTAAGTAGTGCATTTTCCAATGATTTTGAGTTGCCCTTTGGCATCTCAGACACAACTTCTTGAAATTTCCACAATGGCTGATAGAAAAATAATTTAACCCTTTCACTGCAGAGCACTCGTATGCAGCCACCAGTAAAGCTGCTTTTCCACAAGGCGTGTGCGGGCACGGGTGGAAAAAATCGATCCAACGTATTTCCCTTTACATGTAGCTGTTTCCACGACACGGTTGTGGAGCGGGTCGACAGTGCAGATGCATTTTTTCTAATCGGTCATGTAGCGATTTTTTTCCACGCCCGCTTACTGCTTACCGCTGTATTTCGTCATCATTTCCTTTCAATTCCCCTGAATTCCTAGGAATTCCCACCGACCGAAGACCAACTTCCGCGTCTGTACCCGTTTCGTGGAAACAATGCCCGTGCCCGTCACCGCCTCCATGTCCGCACCCGCACCTGCCTCGTGGAAAAACAGCTTTACTGAGCATTGCCATTGCCATTGGCCCACATACCTCCTAAACCGCTGCATCTAGTATTTTAAGCTCACCAGGTGAGCTTTAGTCGTGACGCAGCGTCTGTCATTGGTGTCCATTAGCAGGGCACATTTCCTAGCCGTGGGGCTATTGACACCGAACTTGGTACAAATGTGACCCTGGGTCAGATGACCTATGACACCATGTTTTTCAGACCAATTTAGTACTTGGCTTGGCCAAAGCCGAAAAACACATGGCTGTCTTGGATATGGCCGCCAGTCAGCCATCTTGAAAAAACTGCACATTTCAATAGGTGAAATGTACTATGTAACAGGTAAACATTAGAAGGTCAATCCACAGGCAATCTGACAGCCCTTGTTGATCATTCAGCGACATCCGCAGGGTTTTCCTAGACCGTCACACGTATTTGTCATTCGGTCTTCTGGTATATTTTCCCAGCTGAGCACGTGGTCCATGTGTCCGTGTGAGCACATGGTCCATGGCCCAGAGAATACATGTATGTATTAAGGTACCCTCTTTGAGTACAACAAGTTTCGGCCTGATCAGTCTTCAAAGATGGCAGCCAGTTGGCCATCTCAGAAGATGGACTCTGGTCCATATCACATGAACAATACCAGGTAGAATTTCTAGCTGGGTGTGAATCTACATGTAGATACCTTCTACTCGAACTTTGGTTGTTTCGGCCCTCAAATGGCCACCGAGCAGCCATCTTGAAAAAGGTTCATATCTTCTCATATGAACTTTACCATGACCATGGTAACAAGATACATGTACCGTACCTTTATGTTTATTATGTTTACAACAAATTTTACATGTAGCCTACATGTAGTTGGGCTTTGGTGATGTGGTTGCCAGACAGCCATTTCGAAATAATAGACTTCCAGTACCTCAATACTCTTTACATGTAGGTTTACATCAAGTTTTGACCATGATCACATGACCCTCAAACATTTTGTCACTGTTCCTCTCTGCCCATATTCATAAAACTACTTAGTCTAAAGGTGCTGCTCCATTTGACAGTTTTCTCGTTGAAGTTGGCTCACAATGGGCAATTATTCACCATTGTTTGTGTCCTCTGTCGGCTTGCGCTGAGACCAATGACACGAACAACTGCTCGCAGTTGAGTTGCCCATTGTGAGCCAACTTCTGCGAAAAAACTGTGGAGCAGCGCCTTAAGTGTGACAATTATCCTTTGTTCAAGACAAAAGATAAGTATCACACTTTGACTTTTACATGTAGGTATATTTATGAATGTGGACCCTGGTGAGCACATGCAACATACTACATGGACCATTTCATTTCCAAACTTAAGACCTGTGAAAGTGCGTCCGGAGAATGAAAAGTAGGCCCCAGTGGAATTTCATGGAAATGGTTTGGCACAAAAAGGTGTGAAATTTGTTGTCCATGTGTGAGAGGTAGTGAAGAGAGGAATGAGGGCTTTGTGTGCTGAGTAAATGACGGTTTAGCTCTGCTATAATCAGTCTTGAAGTGGTCAGTGTCGGGGTTCTCCATTAGTGTAACACTAGTGTAACGGGCGCGGCGCCCATTCTAAAACACAGGATTGATCTCAGCGCCCGGTCTAAAAATCCGCCGCCCGGTCAAAAAAAATTGCCGCCTGGTCAAAATTATTCACTTAAAATAACACTGAGGTTTTGCAAGCACCGACAGGAGCTAGATTTGCATTCCGAAATGCTGGGAAATCGCATTTCAGGGCTTCTAGATTTCGAATTTTTCTGGGCGAGGCCCCCTGACCCCCCACTGAGGACGCGTGTGCGGCAGTGGCTTCAGATATCAGTAACGGTGTGCCGTTACCAGCGCCCGGTCTGTTTCAAACCCTGTGGAGAACCTTGTAAGTGTCCGAATTTCCTGGCACTTTCAGCTTACAGTGAAAAGGTTAAATTTTCTTGTCGGCCATTGGTGTTGAGTGATCTATATGAATGGTAGAAATAGCCAAATGGTGCTAGGTCATCATATTTCTCAACAATATCCATCGCCCCTTAACATTCCATGTGAGATGGAGTCGATTTGGGGGCCTGAGTATGTTTGAATATCATTGCCATAAAAATGTGAAGTCCTGTTCGGTTATATCCATAACTTATCTTGTGAAGGGCTGGTATAAATAGTTATTTTTAGAGCCCTATATTTATTTTTTAAGTAGTACAGTACACGGTATAGTGATCGATATACCTCAGTGTGTGTTTGTGTTCGTACATACATTATTTAAGAAGTTTGTTGTAACTGTATGCTTCTTAGTTCTGTGAGCTGCCTCTTGTCGTGTGAAACTGCAGAGTGCAGAAGATAAGATCAGCGTTTACGATCTGGTGTACCAGCATTCAGCTTCGGATTTGTGAGTGCTGTTTCCTGCTTCCTTGTTTGGTATTACATGTAGTTCCTTCATGTCGGGGAATGTGGCATTTATTCCAGAAGAGTTGTACAGGTTGGCTTGCTGCAAATACGCAAAACCTGGTAAGAGTTCAGGAAAGGATAGATGTTCGCTTTGAATCTAAGACGATGAAGTGAAATGAAAATTTTTGATTTGAAAGTCTATGTAGGAGTTTAGTCATTAGCCGTGTTTACACTGCCAAAAATCTAGTGAACTCGGACCGGATCAAGTACGGCAAAGAAAGTGCCATGGTAAACCTACCAAGCATACCCGGTCCGGACCACAAGTGAACCGTACTGAGACCTGTAGAAGGAGGTGGTCTCGGACCGGACCGAGTACGGTTCCCCGACCAAATGTGCAGTGTGAACCTGACGCACGGCAAACTGAACCGAGTCCACTTACCTGGGACGGTATTGGGCATGCCTGCAGTTCATCCTTGCATCACTTGTGGGAAAACTGGGCATGATTCCACATGAGTTTCTTACCTCCACTGAACGGAGAGCGATGCTTTAGGGACATTGCGTGGTGACTCATCGCTGCAGTCTAAACGTTACGAATGAAGTGGACCTGGTCCGGTCCGAGTACGGTTGACTTCAACTGGACCGAAATGTTTGGCAGTGTAAACACGGCTCATAAGACAATGGAATGAAATTAAAATTTTTGACTTGAAAGTCTATGAAGGAATTCAGTCACTGATAAAGGCCTGTCTGAGGCATCTTTGATGCAGAATATTTTGGGTGTTTTACCATTATATAAGCAGGAACACGAATCATGTGAAAGTCTGTGGTGAGGTTTTAGTGTTTAAACATGTTAAAATAAGGTACAGAGGCAAGGAATCATAATATTTCAAAAGAAAATGGAATCATTATAAAACTGGAGTGACAACTCTAGATCAAATTGTAGTTGAATTTGCATTCAAGTTGATATCATTTGATGAAGTTTGTTATGTGATTTGAAATATATTTGGTTGAAATTTTGCAGAAAATTATATCTGAAAGTGCTTGAAAAGTGAATTGAAAAATTATGCCTTGAAGTTGCAGCTTCGTGGAATTATTCTCTTTGCACATTGTATTCATGATTCAAGCCCCATTTCATTCAAGCAGGTGTGGGGAGGCTTGGAAAAAATTTTATCCAAGGTAGAATGGAGACAAGTGATTTTTAGCTCACTTGATTAGAGCTTACCTATTACCATGGTGCGGTGTTCGTCTTTGTCGTCTGTCGGTGGCAGCGTCAGTTAGCTGGGCAATTGTGGATCATATGACCCTGGTACGTTTAGCATGACATAATTTTGTCATGCGTTCCTTTGGTACATTTGCACAGGGTGCGTACATTACAAGGTCTTAAAAAGTTATAACTTTCGCACTTTCATTTTCAAGGCCTTTAAAAGTCTTAAAATTTAATAATTTCTATGGGAAGGTCTTAAAAGGTCTTAAATTTCATGTCAAGGCAGTTGTAAAAATAAACTTGGCTGGAAATGCCGGGAAATCACATCTCCGGGCTTCTAGATGTAAAATCCTAATTTATTTCTGGGGTGGGCCCCCAGACCCCCCACCCAAGTACCCGCCTTCATGGCCACATTGATCCCCCATCATTTTATCATGGTGGAAACCCGGCCAGGGATCTGTACAGGTGCTTCATTTAGAAAAAAAATACATGTACGTCTTAAATTTTACTGATACTTGGTCTTTTTACTTAAAGTCTTAAAGGGGCTGTTCACTTAAGGGTCAATTTTACAAAATCCCAAGAACCACATTTTTGGCCTGTTGGCCTGAGTAGACTCTCCAGGGGTAGCGAGCATAAAGAGGTCGTAACTTTACGTCAGGCCTAAACCAGGCGTAGTGCAAGGGCCACAACGAGCACTACGCCTGGCTTAGGCCAGACGTAGGTTACGACCCCTTTATGCTCGCTACCCCAGTAGAGGCTTGTGCAGTCAGGCGTGAGGGGAGTATGACATAAGCAAGAAAGAGGCCAGGGCAATGTAATTCTTAGATTTATATTGTACAATTGAGCCTTAAGTGAACAGCCCCTTTTAAGTTAAAAAGGTCTTAAATTTGGTGCCCCACAAGCTGTACGCACCCTGTTTACACCAAGGTGAGCACATGGTCTCTGGACCATTTCATTGAAGACATGAACCGGTACCAAGTTTTCTCCTTTCACATTCCTTGCCTCTGATGGTCAAGTGGATTCATATCCACAAACACAAAAAAACTAAATTATTTGAAAAATGACTCATTAAAAAAACAACTGTATAATATATCATTATCAGAGTGAAGTTTCAATAAATATTTGCTTGCTTTATTGAATGTGAGCTGTGTCAAATTAGGTTATCATTATCAATGTCTGATTTTAAAGGACCACGGTATTGCCACTTTTTCTCGACAGATGGTGCCACTGCACCAACCCAGGGACTACCTATATGTCGGCGAATTGACCCGTTTTACTATGTATGTTTTTTTAGTGCATCTCATTGTAGTTCGTGTTGCTGCCGCTAGGTGGCTCCCTCAAATAACAGGCAGTCAAATAACACATTAGAGATCCAATACTGTGCTCCTTTAAGTACTAGCCATGATGGCAGGGTTCCCCCTGGATTTAGAAAAAAAATACTTGGATTTTTCAGTAGTCGCAGCTCAATCCACAAATTAACCAACTTTCAACTGTCAATCAGCACTTTTCATTGTTCAATGACTAGTGAAGAGTGTCAGAGGGATCCCTGGCCATGTTTACGGAATGCCATAAGCCCAAAATTATTCATACCTCATGAAAAGTTACAGGAAAATTATTTAGAAAATACACATCAGAAGAACTGACATATCTTTGCTGATGTCAGGTCAATCTTGCGACCCACAGAACAGCAGCGACTGACTTTTCCGGATCACTTATTTGTCTTAGGCACGACCGCGTGGAACAAATCAGTCACCGATCTTGTGTGACTTGAAATGCAGTTGGATCTCACCTGTGACGATCGGGATCAGTCGCCGATCAAAAAGATCACGAATCACAAGAGTTGAACATGTTCAACTTCTGCGCCACGACGAATAATGATCCCAAAGGGCATAATCCAGTCGCAGTCAACCTGACTAGAGTTACGACCTCGTGCGATTATCCAAAAGTTGGTCTATTTTAGTTAACCAATGAATGACCAGCATTTTCATACCCGTGAGCTTCCATCTTTAAAAGTCACATGATCACAAGTCACATAACTGCCAGGACTTTACGATGCTGTAGTCGCAGGAGACCTGAACACGGTTTGATTCTGCCATGTCCAGATGCCACCTGTTCCACGATGGGCGCACACATTCTCAATTTTGCGACCTGACTGTGATTTGTTCCCTTGATGCCGACAGTTCCGTCATGGCGCAGGCATCATAGGTGAGATCTGACATCAGCATTAGGTTTTTTTAATGACTTCCATTGGAATGTACAGAGATTGAAAAATATGGACAAAATATCACAGAAATATCACAATTTCAAAATATCATGAAAAACCAAACTTTTGAATATTTCAATTATTTGATTCAAAATTGACCTCATATAATCTTATGATTAATTCTAAAAACTGCGGTAAAGAAAGTTTTCGAAAATCTCACATTTACATGTATTTTGTGAAATTGCAAGATATCAATTGATTTTTCACATTTGATACTTTGATAATTTCAGGAAGTTTGAAGAAAAAAATTGAATGCCATCAGGCCCACATAGTCAAATGAAAAAGATTCCACCTATCGTTCCAATCATATGATATAGTAATTTGAATAAATGTCAAAAAGTGGAGAAAAAGACATCAAAATCATGTAGTATTTCAAAATCATGTCCAAAAAGTGAAGAGGTTTATTCATGCCAATATTTCTTCACAAAGATCCTATGACAAGCTTGTATGATATGAAATGAATTTCGAATCAGATATTTCAAATTTTAAAAAGTTCAGTTTTTCATGATATTTTGAAATAGTGATATTTTGCCGATATTTTTCAATCTCTGTACATTCCATAAAAGTCATCCCAAGACATGCCAGTTCTGCTGATATGTTTTTTCTATAATATTTTTTTCGTTTAATTTTTCATGAAAATGGGTATGAATAATTTCTGGCTTAACTGGAGGGACCAGAATGAGTTCAGTGGGCATTTTCAAGGTAACTTAACGCTACTTCTAAAGATGACACCTTGTGCATCTTTCTTTCGAAGATAAAAGACAAAAGGGCTCCTTTTCGTTGTGCGAGGGTTATTACACTGTTCAACATGAATTGATTATGATTGCATGTTGCAAGAAATGTTTGCAATCTTGATTTAAAAATGACAATATCAGTTGATAATATATATGATATAATTTGTGTGTGAAGTACCTGTAGCCACGTTTCCTGCCCTTTTCTGTTTAATTTTTTTGTGGTATTGTTTAGTCACTGGTCCTCAGTAGGTATATCCAGCCAAAAATAGATCAAGACCGTATCTATTTCTGATCCTACCTATTGAAGAACTGTCTGTAGCAGAATGCAGCAATGCTGGAGTTACAACTTCATCTGACAGGATCTGTTGCACTGTTTCTGATGGACTGTGATTAATTGGTACCTTTTTAGCTCACCAGGGTGAGCTTTTGTCCTGGTGCAGCGTCCGTCGTCGTTTCGTAACCACTGGGGCTATTGACCTGAAACTTTGTACATATACATGTACATTTGTATACCCCTGGGTCAGATGACCTACGACTCCGTGAGTTTTATCTCCTGGCTTTTCTGAAAAAGTGGGGAGACTGTATTACCATCCGCCATCAGTCTGTCCATCCGGCTGTCTGTCCGAAAGTGATATCTTCTCCTAGACCTTTCAATGGAGTTTGAAACTTTGGTGTATATTAGGTACCCATCCACTAATGTGCACAACACTCTTGGATTTTCGATCCAACTCCCTGTCTTTCCACCAGGAGGCGGTATGTGAAAAATACATGAAAAACACATTTATGGTCATTACTCCTTCAGTAATTGTGATAAAGTGAAGAAATTTTGTTTGAAGGTCTATCTGTAACAGCTTCACAATCATACGGGTTTTGACCTACTTTCAAGGAAGGTCACATTGGTCAAATTTGATAAAAACCACAAGGAACATGGGGGAAAACACATTTATTGGCATTATTCCTTACCTATTTGCAAGAATATATTCTTGCTATTTGTGATATAGGTACAAAACTGTGTGTGGCGATGTATCTAATATGGCTGCCAATCGTCCATCTTGAAAAATGTACTTTGGTTCATAACTCATGAACAGTACCACAAAGAATGTTCTAAGCTTGTATGTTTCCCTGGAACATTTCAACTTGACACTTGTTATGTCCGTTCTTCTTGTACATTCACCCAGGTGAGCACATGGTCCATGGACCATTTCATTAGAAGTTTCTTGCTCCAAAGTTGTGCCTGACCTGTCAGTTCCATTATATTTGCACTTTTCAGCAGTGGTGAATGTTTTTGCTGGAATATGCGCATTTTTACACAAGTTTACAGTCAACACCGGTGTGACTTTATATATCAGGCAACTTGGTCAAGTTTCTGTCAGCAGGTTTTTGTGTTTTTCTCAATTCAAAGATAATCCAGATGGTCAGCGATTATTTCAGTGTGAATATTTTTCAGTTTGCAGTTAATGCTGTCCTTTCTGGGCGATGTACGTTTGTAAGGTATGTCACCTCTGGTGATAGTGGATCTAGGCGGTTCATGTCACTGGATGGTTAGAGATATATATTTTGTACATATTTGGAGGAGGAGAATAATAAACCTGTGTTTTTAATTTTGAATAAACCATTGTCTTCTATTCTTTCTTTATACAGTGGAACATCCCTTAATGGACACCTCTGCCAGGAGGACACCTCTCTAATCAGGACACCAATGTTCAGTCCCAAACTGGTCATTTCAACCTCTGAAATCAGGACACCTCTCAATTAAGGACAGCATTTGTCAGTCCCGAAGGTGTCCTTAATAGAGAGGTTCGACTGTATGTGTCATTAGGAAGCATCTTTGTGGATGTGGTGACCTGTTGCACATGTAGGAGCGGCGTGGTCTAGTGGTTAGCGAGACGGACTCCTGATCAGAGGGCCCTGGGTTCGATTCCCAAGAAAAAACATGCGTGCTTGTGACCTTGAGCAAGTCACTTTGCCTCACTTGCTTCACCCGCCCCCCCAGGTGTTATAGGGGTACCTGGCTGGTAGTGATGGTCTATGTGAATGTTAGTCCAAGAGCCCTGAAATCGGCTGCCGGGACTGTAATACTCCCCAGGGAGTGGAGATATAGCTGGGGGTAATAATCGTGAAGTGCCTTGACACTTTAAAAGGCCTCTAGAGGCAGCTCGCTATTAGGCTACTAACAGTACTTCTACTATGCAACAGGTGGCGCTCGTGACCATGAACTCATGAATTGTGAATCAAATGTTGACATTGATGAAATTTTATTTCAAAAAAGATCTCCAAGTTGGATCTTCATGCCACCAATTCTGTGTTAATAATCATATGAATATGCTCTAAAAAGCTGCCTCTAGAGGCCCTTTAATGTAAAAGGAAGGAAGGTCCATTCAGACATAGCGCGGAAAGTCGTGCGGAAATTCCGCGCGGAATTTGGCGAGTTTTTGCTCGCGGAAAACCGTGCGAATACATGGTGCGAAAATTCACGCGGAAAGTGGGCCTTTCTTCGGTCATTTGTCTACGTTCCTCCAAGTAAAATGGATGTGCATAGGCCAATGTCGACATCGGAAAGTGAAGGGGAGGTACTCGCGCTGAATACCTTGGCAAGAAGACGCAAAAAGAGATAAACACATTTTCGTACGTGAGATTTTCCTAAGAAGATATAAAATAATAATAATCTTATAATTTTTTCCGGGATTTGTCGTACAGGATTGGATTTTCCGAAATAATCTCTTCAGTTTCGTCTGGCATTTTGACCTTCGGCTCCTCCTTCAACAGAAAATACGAAATTGTCGAATTCCGGAACACTATGTCCAAAAGATAACAATTCCGAGGAGCAATTCCCGGAAAACTCTCTGCCGGGAAGGCTGAAATAGTTTCAAAACAATGCATTGTGGATAAAAGTCGCGCGAACTTCTTCCAAAAAAATTGCTCTGGGAGCAATTACCGCGGAAAGACGCGCGGAAGTTCGCGCGGCCGTTTTTTGGTCGCATTCGCGTTCGCTTTGTGTCTGAACGGTCTATACATGTAGAAATTCATATTGAGCAATCATTGGCGAACTTCCCCGCGGAATTCCGCGCTACTTTCCGCGTTATGTCTGAATGGACCTGTGCTGGTCGCGGCCCTATCCTCATGAGCATATTAGGTACACGCAAGCTGCGTCTAGGTGTAGATATGGGCGTAAGCCTACGCCTGCTCATTACCAGGCGTAAAGCTGTCTTAGTGAAAGTAGGCAGTCATTTTTCCGAGCATTGGTAGTCGCATTGCTTAGTTTGCCTCTCAAAATGTCCTTTAACTGAGGAAATTAATCTACTACATTTTTGTATACACTATATTTCTCGTCGTCTGAGAAACTGGCCTTCCACGGTTACACCTTGGTTTCACGTCCTGGCATTGCGAATTAAGACGACGCAGTGTCTGGAGGTGAAGGACGTCGAACCCGCACAATAGAAATCTAAGGCCACACAACATTTTCAATGAGCAGTTACGTCATACATCACTGTTATACCTCCGCGTAGACGTTATGTCAGTACGCCTAGTTTTATGCTCCCTTCTTAAATCGGTGACCTAAACTTTATGCTCGCCGACTAGAAACTGTTACACCCAGTCCTACGCCTGCTTCTACACCCAGGTTTACGACTACACTTGCGACCTCTTTATGCTCGCTACCCCGGGTGAATGCTCCATGGTGTGGTGATAGCTGATTTGTCTGGGTGCCAGTAATTAACACTCAATTAAAAAAGTGAATTGACGGTGGGAATTTATCATGAAAGACTAGCATTTTGTAATAACCGAAGCTTGAAAA
>NMRB01000618.1:113222-141785 GCA_002633025.1 Notospermus geniculatus
CCAGAGCAATCAAGCTTGATATTTACCTCCTTCTAGATGACCTTTACAAGCACGTCAAATTTCGGCCTGATTAAACTTCCAATATGGCCACCAGGTGGCGTAACCCAAAAATGATCAAATGTGCTATAACTCAGGAACGACTTGACCCAGAGCACTCAAATGGCTCCCTCTAGATGACCTTTATGTGCATGTGAAGTTTTGGCCCGATTGGACATCCAATATGGCTGCCAGGTGGTATAAACTGAAAATCATTGAAGTCCTACAACTTGGGAATGACTTACCCAGATTGCTCATATAACTGATATACCTCTCTCTGTCATTACACTATTATGTCCAAACAGGTGAGCACATGGTCCATGGACCATTTCATTATTGACAGGGAGAACAGTGCTTATTCAACATGTTCAAGTCTGTGTTTGGTGAGTGTTGAACCACGACTACGAATACATAATAATGACATCAGAGTTCTTCACTAGTGTAACAGAACGGGCACAGCGCCCGTTCTAAAATGCAGGGTTGATCTCAGCACCCGGTCTAAAAATCTGCCGCCCGGTCTAAAAAAATTGCCGCCCGGTCAAAATTATTCACTTTAAATAACACCAAGGTTTTCCAAGCTCTGACAGGAGCTAGATTCATGTTCGGAAATGCCGGGAAATCGCATTTCAGGGCTTCCAGATTGCAAATTTTTCTGGGGGAGGCCTCCGGACCCCCACTGAGGATGCGCGTGCGGCAGCGGATTTCGATATCAGTAACTGTGTGACGTCACCATTGCCCGGACTGTTTCAAACCCTGTGACATGTAACAATTAATGATACCAAGAATATATAAGTACCAAGAATGTACAACTCCAAATATGTGCCAAAAGTGAGTTTACTAATTTGCCTCTGGTGAACATGTAACTGAAGGGATCTTAATTTGTGAAGGGTTATTGTGTTGGGAATATCATTACGAACAAAATGACACCTCCCGCAGTTGTATGCACTCAGAAATAACCGAGCTACAGAGCAGTTTTGAATGGACCATATTTTCGACAAATTGATATCGTACTTGATCTCTGGGTCAGGCACTCTGACCTAAACAACAAATCCATGGTTTCACCAAAATCAAAAAAAATGTGTAGGCCTATGCCAGTAATATGCCTGTAACTTCACATAAGAATTTTGACGTTATTCTAAATAATACAATTCAGTCAACAACCCTTAAATCTAAACATTGGTTTTTAATTAGAAGGCCTATAATTACCGTACGCCCTCTATTATCAGAAAAAGTAACTTAATGCCCACCCTTTTGATTGATTACTGAGTTGTACATTCTTGGTACTTATATATTCTTGATGGTATATACCTTTTCAAATGAAGCTCCTTATTTTTTATATGTCTGAACGATTTGCCACAAACTTCACAGCAATGTTTTGGGTCTTCATGAATCAGCAAATGCTTAGTGATATCAGACTTCTCGCAGCCCCTGAAATACAAACAGACAAAACGTTACAAATATGGCAGGTTTATTTTTAAACATAGTGGGCCAATTTCACAAAGGGTGTTTAAGACTTAGACGCGTGTAACTTCACTAAATGCACACACTTCCACCATGCATTTGACGAAGTTACACGCGTCTAAGTCTTAAACACCCTTTGTGAAATCGGCCCCATACATGTACATTTATTTGCTTCAACTGAAATATGGCACTGGGCAGCTCTCATATAAAAGTTAAAACCTTTTCTTAACCCTTAGGTTCAGACGATTTTTTGGTGTGCACTTTTACAAGCATGAAAAGTGTGGAGAATCACAAAAGAACCATTTGGTCTTGTTGGAAACCTTTCGGCCTATACGAAAAAATGTACTTTTTCTTGACCCCATGATTTTTTTTCATGTCACGTGATCAAATATGGCCACCGAAAACGAAATGAAATGGCCAGGGCCATTGTGCTCACCTCTGTGACAGAGTATGAAGTGTGAGTAGCCTGGTGATACACTGAATGGTGAAGGATTAGTATTCTGAGCCTCGGCAAGGTTGACCAGCGTCCCATCCACCGAGATGACGTGTGAGGTATCGATGGATACCTGACCCATTTCAGCGAGGGAGATACCAGGTACTTCCACGACAGACGTGCCTGACTGGCTATTTGCTGCAGCAGCGATTGCTTGCTCTATCATCAGAAGATCACAGTTACGCTTCTGGTGTTCCTAGGAGAATAGAGGAAGGCACATTTTTACTTTCACTAAATTTCTATATGTACATGTAAATTTCTTTTGAGAATGTGTCTGTTATCCGTAAATTTCCAAAGCCATTTCAAGGATTGTCCTCATAAAATGTAGGTACGTGTACATGTTTCTAAAGGTACTGTCACACTAGAGTAGTTCTCAAAACGTCTTGTCCCGTCCTAAAAAATTGTTAAACGGGCTAGAACGTGCAAGTTGGACAAATAGGGCCCAATTCACAAAGGGTGTTTAAGACTTCGAAGCGTGTAACTTCACTAAATGCACGCACTTACACCATGCATCTGACGAAGTTACACACATCTGAGTCTTAAACACCTTTTGTGAAATCAGCCCATAATGTCTCGAAGTTCTGGAGCACCCTTCCCCTATGACTCTACGAGCCCGTTCATGAAGTTTGTAAAAGGACTGAAAAAAGTTGCCACTACGTCCACTCCGTTCACACACAGTTTGAGACAATTGGGCAATATTTTCAAGAACGTAATACATTTTTTTGTGTCCACTCACCCTTAGCATCAGTTCAGTCTTGAAGCTTGTGCCACATTTATCACAGGCAAAAATCCTATGTTCGGAGTGTTTCCTCTCTATATGTTTCCTGATGTCCGTGAATGTATACCCGTAGAAGTCACACACTCCACATTTGTAGTCTCTCTGTCCTTTGTGCCTGAAGTAAAGGGAGGAACCGAAGTCAAATGATGATAACAACCTGAGACTTAAGCCTTGTTCACACTGGTGGCACGCTGTGCCCGTTCTAAAATGCAGGGTTGACCTCAGCACTCGGTCTAAAAATCTGCCGCCCGGTCTAAAAAAATTGCCGCCCGGTCAAAATTATTCACTTTAAATAACACCGAGGTTTTCCAAGCTCCGAGAGGAGCTAGATTCGTGTTCGGAAATGCCGGGAAATCGCATTTCAGGGCTTCCAGATTGCAAATTTTTCTGGGGGAGGCCTCCGGACCCCCGCTGAGGACGCGCGTGCGGCAGCGGCTTTCGATATCAGTAACTGTGTGACGTCACCATTGCCTGGACTATTTCAAATCCTGTGGAAAACCCTGTGACACATGACAATTAACGATACACACCTTTTCAAATGAAGCTCCTTATTTTTTATATGTCTAAACGATTTGCCACAAACCTCACAGCAATGTTTTGGGTCTTCATGAATCAGCAAATGCTTAGTGATATCAGACTTCTCGCAGCCCCTGAAATACAAACAGACAAAACGTTACAAATATGGCAGGTTTATTTTTAAACATAGTGGGCCAATTTCACAAAGGGTGTTTAAGACTTAGACGCGTGTAACTTCACTAAATGCACACACTTCCACCATGCATTTGACGAAGTTACACGCGTCTAAGTCTTAAACACCCTTTGTGAAATCGGCCCCATATATTATGTACATTTATTCGCTTCAACTGAAATATGGCACTGGGCAGCTCTCATATAAAAGTTAAAACCTTTTCTTAACCCTTAGGTTCAGACGATTTTTTGGTGTGCACTTTTACAAGCATGACAAGTGTGGAGAATCACAAAAGAACCATTTGGTCTTGTTGGAAACCTTTCGGCCTATACGAAAAAATGTACTTTTTCTTGACCCCATGATTTTTTTTTCATGTCACGTGATCAAATATGGCCACCGAAAACGAAAAAAAGAAATAACTGCAACAACCCCCCCCCTTGAGTCCACAAAAACAATTCTACTGTGATTTATTCCTTACATACTGTGGTACAAGTACAGGTTGTTTTTGGAAAGAAAGAAAAAATCTAAATACATGTATGACTGCATATTTCAGAACTCCGGGGTCATTTCTTGATCCTGGTGAGGTCCACATTTTCAGAAATGTCACTCAGGATCAATCACACCATAACAAAATGCATCTGCCGATGGTAAGTTTGGAATCGCTATGTATCACAGCAGGTATGCACAAAATGTCAGAAGATGGCAGCACCATTCGCTGAAGTCCATATGAAATAAACATGTATCAGACATGGGCCTTGTGTCCTGCGACTGTTATTTTGCCCTTACGAGATATGGGCTATGATGTCAAAGGGTTAATATGGTTCAATTTCATTCACCAGAATAGATACACTCCTCTCACAGTGTTTTCGTTCGCTCTGTATGCTCTGCTCACAAAACACTGCTTCGAATAGCTGGTACATTTTGTATTCTACCGACTTACCGCCAGATGGCACTATTTCTGTCCAACCAATCAGCGCCCGCCATCAGGCTGCAACTAAGCAAAATCCTAAAACACTTTCTCCGGCGCGGCAGCAGGAAGTGTAGTGGTGCCATCTGGCGGTGAATCGGCAGAATACCGGCTATTCGAAGCAGTGTTTTGTGAGTGGAGCATAGCGAACGAAAATACTGCGATAGGGGTGTATAGAATAGAGGGGGCCTGCCAAGCAGACGACAGTTTACCAAGTGAGCAAAATCCATGATTATTCTAATTTTTACTAACCTATAATCACAGTGTGGACATTTGAAAGGTTTTTCTGGGTCATGGATCCGTAGATGCCGCTTCAGATGAGCTTTCCTGGTGAACTTCTTAGTACAAACAGTGCATTCAAAGAGAACTTCAGCTGGCATGTGGACCATCTTGATGTGCATTTTCAAAATGTACTGATCCTACAAAAAATAATACAGATCTTACATAAGCCTGAACAGATTTAAGGCCGGTTCCACTACAACAGAATCCACTGTGCCTGTGGTTTGCGGCGCCGGAGCGGTTTTCACAGGGTTTGTGATAATCCTTCCAAGGTTTAACAATACATGGCGTGTTAATTATCCCAATGCCTGTGAAAACCGCTCCGGCACCGCAAACCGCAGCGTAATCCGCTGTAGTGGAAACAGGCCTTCAGGGTTTTGGATTTAAATAGGCATGAGTGGATATGGGTTAATACCACAGGTATCAAGTCGAAAAATTTTACATACCAGCCAAAACATCTTGAAATGATATAATGCTTCATTTCATTGAAATATATTATGGAGTTTTTATGAAAAAAAAACTTCGAGGTTTTGGGTGTTTTTTCAATTCACCCATCCAGATATCTATATTATAATTGACGGTGGCACATTAACTTCGAACACGAACTCCTCCATGGTTTCTGATCGAAATGGCACCATTTTCACAGAAAGTGTTGAGAATGACATGGGGGTGGCCCTTAAGTGGGTGGCATTACATTTTTTACCCTTAAGCGAATAAAATGCACGAAGAAACTTCCAATGATTTGCAATGCCCACTAGCCTGGTTCCGCTGGCCACCGTGTAGATGGCGCTGCGAACACCATCTACTGTACACGGTGGCCGACGGAACCAGGACCCATGTTCCCGAAGCCGTCGTTAGGTTAACGATGTCGTTACGCTATGCATTTTCCCAGTTTTAACGACATCGTTAACCTAACGATGGCTTCGGGAACATGGCTCCAGGTATATAATGCATTGTCTTCAACCAGGCAGGGTGATCAGAATATAGGAACTTCAACACATAAAAACTGCTGCCATCTGCTTCCCATAGGCCTAGATTATTGTCTGAGGAGTTGGCCCCCTCGAAACATATTCCCCCATACAGAGACGCCCAGCAAAATGCCATCCTCTGGCCACATGCATCCTGTGAATGTGCTCGCCACGGGTAATGCTAGTATCATCTGAATCCCAGTCAAAATGTGATGGTGCAATCCACCTTTCGGTGTGTGTTTTCAATGGAAATTGGATTGGAGGAATGTAAAGTAAAGTATGATTCACCCTAACTTCAAAATGGGCAAAGTGCCAAGCTTGGAAATTGCGCAAGCCAGTGGTAAACAAGAGCAACGCAAAGCGTGTGCAAATCCCACCGAACGAAAGTTGTTTTTGTTGAAATGTTGAGAGGTGGAACGGATATTTGAGTCAAAAGTGACAGGGTGAATGTTAAAGGCGGTGTCACGAGAGGTAGAGATAGTGCGCAACATACTTCAGACTCTGTACACACCTTGTTTGAAAATACTGACCAAAAATCAGCCTTTGTTACAAGTTGTAGACTGGAAGGGATACATCTGAGTCAAAGGTCACAGGGTCAAGGTCAAAGGTCGCATCCCGACGGTTGCAGTGCGCGACACACCTTTGACCGCTCACACACCTTGCCTGAAAATACGGTCCCAAAATCCACCTTCGTTGCAAAGTTATAGGCCGGAAGGGATATTTGTGTCAAAGGTCACAGGGTCAAGGTCAAAGGTCACATCGCGACAGTTGCGGTGCGCGACACACCTTTGACCGCTCACACACCTTGCCTGAAATACCGACCCAAAATCTGCCTTCGTTGCAAAGTTAAAGGCCAGAAGGGATATTTGTGTCAAAGGTCACAGGGTCAAGGTCAAAGGTTGCATCGCGGCGGTTGCGGTGCGTGACACACCTTCGACTGCTCACACACCTTGCCTGAAAATACCGACCCAAAATCTGCCTTCGTTGCAAAGTTATAGGCCCGGACAGACCGACCACCGGACGGACTGACTGACGGACGCACAGGGGTTTCTCTATATCCCTACCGAACTTCCGTTCAGTGGGATAATAATCCATGTCACAGTGACCTAATGATGTTGGGGTCACTTGAACACCCAATAGCAAACACTCCAATGTTGTGCTCAGTCAACTGGTAAATATTGTGTTTTGTGGTTTAATCATTGTGTTCACTTTATGGTGTCTGTTGCACAGGCCTGGCAGTTTGCCCATGTTGAAGTTAGGGTGAATCGTACTTTACCGTATTTTCGCGACTATAGGGCGCACCTGACTATAAGGCGCACCCCCTAATTTCACCCAAAATCTTTGACGAAATCCATACATAAGACGCACCGCCGTATAAGGTGCAGTTTCGTCAGTGAAGGCTTCAGTGCATCATCCATGCATGCTTGAATGCTTGGGTTCGTCAGCGTCTTGATACTTCTGATCAAATTGTTGGACTCAAGCCACAGATAAGGTGCACCACCCTGTAAGGCGCACCCCCAATTTTAGACCCTTCTTCAAAGAAAAAGGCTGTGCCTTATAGCCCGAAAATTACGGTACTACAATGAGGCTGACATGCACGCATCACAACCTAAAGGGGCTTACAGGTTGACATTGCGTCTTGAAGCAACTTGCGGCAACTAGCTTTCCGGTGATGGCAGCAACTCAGAGACTCTAGAGTGACTGATCAGTTGCCGATTTTGTCGACCTGAACGCACTTGCGTCTCCGAGCAACTGCCGGATCCGCTACTTGCCGCGAGTTGCCCATGTTCTACTTTTCGGCGACTAGTTGTTGGAATGGACCGAGGGCATGGAAGACGTGCTCAGGCATCTCAATTACATGCTGTTCATTACACCCTGTATTTTTCCGGCCTAATTTGGGCACCCCATTTTAGTCAAGGTGACAACCACGCGCGCACGTAAAATGGACATTTGGAAGCCAAAATCATGTCTTAACAGCTTACACAGGATCTTGGATTCCAAAATAAATGTCCTTTAGCTTACCTAAAGGCTTCCACAAGCCCAAAGTATAAAGAGTGGACTGAACAGGCAAATCAGATATGCCTGTTGACCTAATTTTGGCACCTTTTTTCGGGTTCAATTTGGGCACCTTGCCAAATTACTACCCCGTTGAACGTTGCAATCAGCATGTAATTGAGAAGCCTGGCGCTGTCGACATGAGCGTGCCATTTGAGGTAACAGCTAGTTGCTCCCAGTTCCTCTCAATAGCTGAAATGTCGACCTGCGTGTGGCGTTTTTTGATCTGCGATGGACCCATCGAGTTGCTTCAAGATACAATGTCGACCTGTAAGCCCCTTAAGGTGACAATGAAAAATAATCAATAAAGATGACTTTTCTGTCTGTTTTACCTTGTATGTTCTTCCACAGAGTTCACACTCACAACCTTTTGAATTATGTCTCATCATATGGCGCTTGATGACGTACACATGTTCTGCTGTAAATTCACACACAGGACAGATGTTCCTTGGATGGGCCGCCTGAATGTGAAGAGTGAAGAATGTCAAATTACTGCCAACAACCTCATCAATCGTTAACTCATTCAATCCCAGCCACTCCTGGAAAAAAATTTCCAGGCCTGAACAGAGTGGTACCACCTGTTCAGAATTCGGAGGTCATTTTACCACCGTTTGAATTTTTACCACCCTGTTTGAAAATATAACTTGCAATGGGACTTTCTATTACACCACCCTGTTTGAATTTCACTCCCACCCTGTGTGAAAATCAGGGCCTTAAAATCATAGGAAAATGTACCGGTAGTCATCCCACCCTGTTTGGAAAAATTTCTGGCTAGGACACTGAGTCACTGCAGACGCATCTCACCAAAAGTGAATTCTGAAGAAGGCCAAATAACATGCACTGACTTTCACTCAGGAAAAGATACATGTATCTACACTACCCTGTCAATTTCAACCAATGAAAGGCAGCGATCCAACATAGAGCACAAAGAGAGTACAAAGAACGACACACAAAATGATAAAATACGTATAAAGTCGTCTCCGAAGATCTCTGGGATTTGCAAAATTTGGAGACGACTTTATACGTACCGGTATTTTATCAATGAAGGGCAGCAGGGAGCAGCAACACCCACAAAGATTCAGGACAAAATTATATCCAACCTTGAAATGCTTCATCAGATCTTCCTTTTCAAACGCTCCGAAATTACAGCATTTACATTTCTCCAGTTCAGCGTTATGGGACGATCTCAGGTGGTCCTGGAACTGCTGTAGGTAGTAGCCTTGGAAATCACAACGTGGACACTTCAGTTGGCTCAGGTCATGTTCCTTCGTCTTCAGCCCTGACAGACATGATGACATAAAATCATAAAGGAATCAAACATAAAGGTTTAACTGCGAACGATGAAGTAACTGAGGGATACACTTCATGTGTTGCCACCAGATGTCTCTCACTGCCTGAATTTTGGCTTCACGTAAAAGGCAGGGGCTTCAACTTTTTTTGTGGTAGTGGGGTAAATGAATCTGTCAACATGATGCCTTCAATTCCATTTCGTTGGATAACAGAGCTATTTTCAGCACAATTCGTATTCCAAGAGCAAATGTACGTTGGCCTATTCAAATGTACACAGATGACCCTGCACTCTCATCGTTCGTGGGGTTCTCATTAATTCAGTCCTTTTGTATCATAAGATCAACTGTATGAATTCAACAAAATTTGCACTGAACATGCAAAAGGGTCTTGCCTACCACATGGAAGAGTCAGAATGCAAATCTGTTGAGGTTTAAAGGGATACTGTCCATATTTATAAAATGCTAAATTTCTAAGTTGAACCTTTATGTTTGATTCCTTTATGATAAAATGTATACTGCGAACATTTTTGCAAATATAATTCCACACAAAATAAAATAAAGACTTTTATTATGCCCCTTCGAGGTCAAACCTTGGCTCCAGCCATGCCAGGTATGTAGGGTTTACCCAACAGTGTGAAATTAATACCAATACCAAAACCAATTGCTTACATCACCATACGTGTGGTATTCTTTCAGTTTTTACTGCACGATAGTTGATTCTGAGAGTCGTTTCTCAATACACGTGGAACATAACTTTATACGAGATAACATCGCTACTGAAAACTCCGGTATAGAAATGACAGCCACAGCAAAACGACAACAACTTGTACTCACCGAGTCGTATTGGCTGATTCTTGCAAGGTGTGATGGCAGGTATCATTTCTTGGGGCAGTTGAACAATAGCAGCAGTTACACCATCGGGCAAATTGTTCTCATCCTCAATTCTCTCTCCTTGATTGGGATCTAGAAATGTCATCATGCTATTTTGTTTCAGTCTAAAAAGCTAATTGTGACCCGTCACAGCAAAATTAGGTGCATGTCACTCAGAAGGTGAGCCTCAACGAACTAAGATGGCACCAGGAGAGAATGAAAGAAATAGACTGTTTCAGAATTCACAACAGACAGACAATACTGAAACTGAAACATTTGGTCTCAACCTGCCAAGCTAAGAGCGACACGCGACTGTCTTTGCTGTGATGGGTAACAATTGGGTAATTTTATGTTTCACAAACAAAAAAATTACCCGTAACTGGGTGACTTTTATGCTTCAGTGACAAAAAAGCTAATGAGGTGGTTTTATGTTTCAAAGAAGTGAAGTGCTGCCATGTTACAAACTCCTCACCCTGGTAGCGGCATATGGTGCCGTGCAAACACATACACTGTTTTCATGCTTTAAATATAGATGGACTCATTATCTCAATGACTTGTTGACACATCTGCTGTGCGTTACGTTTGGAAAAGTAGTATTTTGACATTACTTGCGAATTTTCGACTCCAACCGGGGTCTTCTTCAGGCTGGAACTTTACAAGTTCCAGAAATATCTTGCTAAGTTCCAGCCTGAAGAAGACCCTGGTTGGGGTCGAAAATTCACATATTTCTGGAAATTGACTTTATATTTATCATCATATTGTGTGTCGATTTTTGTGCTTGCTTTCTCTTTGACATTACTTGCACTTTTCTAAACTTGCATTTTTCATGTCAAAAAAGGCCTGCAGAAATTTCAGGGTGAGGAACTTAAGTTTTGAGCAATGTCAGTACCAGGCATGCCAGATACAGAATTCTGCAGCATCTGGTAAGTTTTTTGAACAAACCTGCTTACACAAGACCAGGAGCAAATAAATCACTAGCTTTTTTGCCATTCCAGACAAATTATATGCTAAAGGAAGAAAACTATTTCATTTTACCATGATTTTCCCCTCCATCATGATGCCCAGCAATCTCCTCCTTGACATTCTGCCCAATAGCCTGATTGTCTTGAATATCCTCTGGAAACAAACAGAAGTCTACTGACACACAGAAATATCTTGCTACCAATGGACAGCAACATGCAGCTAGCTGTACAGTGTGATATCGCACGTACAAATCCAGTGAGGAATACCGTAAAGCGAAATATTTTGCACGTCCTAAATGGCCTAAAAATGTAAAATTCACAGGGAGAAATACTCGCAGTAAAGGGCCTCATAAACGTTTTCTGCAGGGAAATAATTTCACAAGTGTCGTGTACTGAATCATAAAGATCGACACCGTACTTCTCTAGAATAGAAGCAGAATCCTGTATATCCTGGCACGATCTGTACTACCAGCTGCATCCAACAATGCTCGTTATGTTTATACACTCGTTACGGGCATAAGCTGTGGCCATTTGCTAAAACACCCTTACTGGCCCTCTAAAGTGTCCAGGGCCATGGCTGGCTGACCCTAGGCCTATTGTGTGCCTTCATTTGATTGATGTAATAATGAACTGGGTCAGCTGAAGTTGGCCATCCATGACCTTGGACAATAATCATTTTGGAGGGCCAGTAAGGGTGTTTTGGAAGATGGCCACCGCTTATTTCAAGCCCTGCACAAGGCAAACTCCGTGAATGACGTCACGATGGAAACCCCAAGCTGCATTGGTCAGTGTAGTGCTGATGACTCATCGATGTACATCGATGTAGGATTTAGCGGGGAACAAAATTCACGTTACGTATGGCGGGTATCGACAGTAATTTGCATTCGCGGAGAAAAAATTTAGCCAGCACCGCAGGAATTCGCGATTTTCAAGAGAATTTTTCCCCGTGAACATATTTCGCTTTACGGTACCACAGAGTCAACATGCCACAAACAGGGGAGACATTGTGATTTCTCTGCACACATTAAATATAAGGCCATTCAACATAAATTACTTGTTTATCATCATTCAACCTTTGATATTTGATATTTTGTATGGGTGACAATGTTTGATCGGGAGGGCCTTTGATATCTGATATTTTTTGGTCATGAACTCTGCAATATACTTGATGGTTCGAAAATTTCATACAGAAATGAATTTCATGCAATACAAGCCAGTTTGTTTAGTCTGGCCAGGAATAGGATCCTCGATGGTGCAGTGGATATCAATCATCAAAAGCCCATCAGGTCTGGGAAACTCAGGTCGGGAGGTTGTTTGATATTTGATAAACAACAACAAAAATCAGAGGTGAAGCTGAGGGCAAGAATTTGGAGCGGACGGTACCTTGATATTTGATATACACATGTATCAAATATCAAAATAATCAGGGAGATAAATGTTGGGACGGGCAATGATGATAAACAAGTAATTTACCGGTATGTTGAATGGCCTAATAGTGAGTTCGTGGGTAAAAAATTGTGCGAAATCTAAATGCCTGTTCTTCAAAATGTCGAACAAAATATCTCATATTTACATGTATTCTCTTGGTTTACCCACCTTGTTCTACCTTCAGTACCTTAGTGGCCCCTTCAGCTGCCAACACAACTGCAGCTTCTGTTGTTTCTTCTAATCCGTCATCATCACTACCATCTTCATGATGACAAATTTGTGTCAACGCAGCCTCAATCTCAGATGTGACATCATTCGACTGGCTCTGGATCGGAGCAGCAGCAGAGGTGCTAATAATGGACTGGACCACTACTGGTGTTTTTCCTGCCTCTGTATCTGTTGTCAATTTTGGCAGGATTGGTGGGAGCCTCTGCAAAGTCTGGATATTCTGAAAACAGGAACAAACTAGAATTGTAAATTCGCTGAATTGCGAATTTGATGACCTCCACACTGACACAGACGTGAACTTCTCCAGCATAACATGCTGAAATTATCCATGTTTGACTCATGGAACTTGCTGCAAGTTTGTTAAGAAACGTGTAGGTCAACGTATAATGAATCAATATGGTGCGTAATGCGAGTAAAATGGACAAATATAACCCTAGCCAGGGCACAAAATTCACTGCGGCCATCGCGGCAAGCCACAGAACACGGTGATTTTGCCGTTGTTTACTCCTACTGCCTGCGGCCATGGATTGCCGCCATAAGTTGTCACTGCCTTGTCGTGCATCCCTACCTTTGGTGCATACATAATCTACAACGAGCTATGGAACTACCGTATTTTTCGGACTATAAGGCGCAGCCTTTTTCCTTGAAGAAGGGTCTAAAATTGGGGGTGCGCCTTATAGGGTGGTGCGCCTTATCTGCAGATCCAGTCTGACAATTTGATCAGAAGTGTCAAGACAATGACGAACCCAAGCATTCAAGCATGCATGGATGCATGCAAGCCAAAGTTATTGTCACAGTGCTGGTTGACAGATGATGCAGTGAACTGATGAAGTTTCAGTTAGGCCTAATTTGTCACAGCAAGCTAAGAAATCATACAACCAGATCCATCAGTACCAACAGCAGAATTGCAGATGTCAATGGGTTCAAACAAGGCAATCTGACCCTGTAATTGTCTTGGCTGTTGTTGGGTCAATGCACACTGAGTAGCCATGCATTGTATGTGTATAATATGCACTGACGCATTCACTGACAGGACTGCGCCTTATAGGGAGGTGCGCCTTATGTATGGATTTCATCAGAGATTTTGGGTGAAATTGGGGGTGCGCCTTATAGTCCGAAAAATACGGTAGTCTGTGGTTCTTGTGTAGGTTCCCGTTCATGACATTAGCCTTCTCACAGACTGGTCCTCTGTCGTAGCACGTGCCTCCACTTCACAGAGTGCATTACGACAGGGGACCAGTCTAAGATGGCCGCAGACAGAGTGTTGAAATCTGGGAAATGGCTGCAGAGGGCCTGGAAATGGCCACAGAAGAGTCCAATCTCCGGTGGCCATTTTTCAGAAAATGGCCACAGGAGGACTTTGGGGAATTTTGAGCCCTGCTAGCGCATGTTATAATAGTCTGTGATTGACTATATTGCAGGCAGTTGAAAACAATGAGAACTTCAACTGTTTTTTATGAGTTCTGTGACACTTGGCGGTGGAATTTTCAAGCATGGCGTGAAGTAACAGAACAACGTTCAGACCCAGTGGTGCGCCATGCTTGTTAATGGATTTTGAAGGCCTTGCCTGCAAAATCAATATGTCCTCCACCGTGAGGTGCGGAGGCCACGCAAAAACATTGCTGTTATCAAAGATATCCCATTTTTTTTGTTTTGCGACTAGACTATAATATTAACTCTTTGGCAAACTGATCAAACATCGTTTTGCCAATCATTCTCTAAACTATCATGGTTGCCATCACCAATGTTTTCAAAGGACTGAGAATGAAAAATCCTCATTTTTGCAGCAGAAGTCTTAGTTTGGGCCAAAGCGTCAGCTCTGGCCTTACTGATATGTGACCCGCCACAACAAAATGAGTCGGAATACGCACAGAAGAAGACTGAAGATGACACCAGACAACAATCACAGAAATCGACAAAGTCAAATTTCACAATGGACAGACAATCCTGAAACTAGAAATTGGCTTGTCAGCCAATTTGAAGACCGCCCTTGGGTATTAGAAGAGTAGAGAGCGGTCACAGACTACAGCATTCAAGTAATAAGTTGTCAAATGCAAAGAAACGTAGTACCGGGTATTTAACTTGAGCGGGCCAATGCAGCCTGTATCTCTCTGCTCTGCATATCTAACTGTGGTGAGGAGATCTATAGATCATTGCAGCAGCTCAGTTCAAACCTACACTTCGTAAGTTTTAGTTGGATATCAAATACGCCTACCTCAAAGCCAATGCCTTTAAGAACCTCAGTAGGCCATGGGAGTAGGTCAGTTCAAACATAGCTACCTTCAACCTACACCTGGTGTAGTGAGAATTGCAGTTAGCATGGTTAGATCACCATCTTTATTGGAAAGGTCTAGAGGCCTGTTGGTTTTGTACTAGGGCCTAGACCTAGTATGAATGAACAACGCGAAGAGAGGCGCCGTAGTCTGAAAATAATGGTGTAACGGGTAACGGTATTTATTATTTGTAATTGTGTACCAGTAAGTTGCTTTTACTATCAGCGGAGGTTTGAGGCTGCAATAGTTGCGTTCGGATCGATGCGTCGTCTGCTACCACCAACTCGCAGTATACTACAAGCTTCGCTGGCAAAGCCCAGCGAAGCTAAAAAGTGACTTGAAAAACGTGTTCACGATTTCGACAGCGCCGTGGGAGAGACTGTTGTCGAAAGGACTGTAGCGCCACGCGAGTAGTGGAGCGGCAAGAATTAGAACTAGTCTAGGTCCCAATGCGCATGCTCATTAAATCTCCACACTACAGTTGCGTTTTGGATGATTTACCAAATTGCGCGAACACGATCAAGGCCTTGCAATAAATCCCAATAAATTCATAAAATTTTCGTACTCTTTGTGTACGAATGACCCCAAGAATCTATAGGCTTCTGCGTAATATGCTTCTTGACAATTCCTGACACTTTGGCCGCGATAGAGCTCGAACTTTTCGAGTTATCCCGACAGAACCACTAGATTGGATGGAGAGATCGAGAGAAATTCAGTAAAAACAAGAAGACCACCCCGCAGAATGGGGCGGTCTTAATCAACACACACCATGTGTCACCTTGAATATGTTGGGTCTTCTTCTGTGAGCATTCTGACTCATTTTCCTGTGCTGGGTCACATAAGGCACTAACCTGCCCTGGTGCTAGCATGATGGTCTGCCCACCACCAGCATTAGAAATGATCAAAGCGGGAATTGGTCCTGAATAGTCGGGTGGTTGGTGGACTGGAGCTGGATTTCTTCGGGGACGACCACGGCCACGTTTTACTGAAATAGAAATCATTATACCATAAAGGAATCAGACATAAAGGTTTAACTGCGAACGATGAAGGGATGACGCTTCATGTGTTGCCACCAGACGTCTCTCACTGCCTGAATTTTGGCTTTACGTAATAGGCAGGGGCTTCAACTTTTTTAAGGTAGTGGGGGTACATGAATCTTGACATGCTTGATGCCTTGAATTCCATTTCTGAGGATAACAGAGCTATTTTCAGCACAGTTAGTGTTCCATGTGCAAATGTACATGTACATTAGGCCGGGTTTACATAGAAGTATACACCTCAATGTAAACCTGGCCTTAGCCTATTCAAATGTACACAGATGACCCTGCGCTCACATCGTTCTTGGGGTTCTCATTAATTCAGTCCTTTTGTATCATAAGATCAACTAGTCTGAATTCAGCAACATTTGCACTAAACATGCAGAAGGGTCTTACCTATCATATGGAACAGTCAGAATGCAAATTTGTTGAGGTTTAAAGGGATACTGTCCACATTTATAAAATGCTAAATTTGTAAGCTGAACCTTTATGTTTGATTCCTTTATGATTACCGTATTTTTCGGACTATAAGGCGCAGCCTTTTTCCTTGAAGAAGGGTCTAAAATTGGGGGTGCGCCTTATAGGGTGGTGCGCCTTATCTGCGGATCCAGTCTGACAATTTGATCAGAAGTGTCAAGACACTGACGAACCCAAGCATTCAAGCATGCATGGATGCATGCAAGCCAAAGTCATTGTCACAGTGCTGGTTGACAGATGATGCAGTGAACTGTGAACTGATGAAGTTTCAGTTAGGCCTAATTTGTCACAACAAGCTAAGAAATCATACAACCAGATCCATCAGTACCAACAGCAGAATTGCAGATGTCAATGGGTTCAAACAAGACAATCAGACCCTGTAATTGTCTTGGGTGTTGTTGGGTCAATGCACACTGAGCAGCCATGCATTGTATGTGTATAATATGCACTGACAGGACTGCGCCTTATAGGGAGGTGCGCCTTATGTATGGATTTCATCAGAGATTTTGGGTGAAATTGGGGGTGCGCCTTATAGTCAGGTGCGCCCTATAGTCAGGAAAATACGGTATACCGATAAACTACAGCAAAGGAGTCCTACATGTATGGTTCAAATGACAGCCTGGCAAAATTCAACAAACTCACTTCCAGGTATTGTTGGCAAAGACGATGGCTTCAGTTGGAATGGCGCAGGTGAATCTGCATATTTCCTTGGACGACCTCTGCCTCTTTTTGCAGGTGGTGGTTTCATTTCTTTTTCCTCCTCTGCCTCCTCATCCTCTTCATCATCTTCCTTTGCACCATCATCAATCACAAGATCATCGGAGTCATCACTCAGAACAGCACCTAACTCATAATCTGGAGATAAAAATGTACAAGTGACAAACGTTTAGGCCATGTGTAATTAATTCTATGTTTCGTGTCCCACCGTCACCTAAAAACGGTGTGCACGTGCTCCAAACACAACACAAACTGCATTTTAACAAGGGCCGAAACACGAATCAATACAGTACATGTCACACAGATTGATATCCTGGGGGGATTTTGAATAGATAAGATGAAGAATTGAGGCATCCTGACCATGAAACAAGAGCTCTATCTCTTGTCTGTTGGAACTTTGTTTTAATCTGTCAACATCCTGGTTTTGTGACCAAGGATAGGAACCGCAGCTTTCTCAGGAGGTATTTTAAAACTTATTGGGCTTATTTTTTTACCGATTGTTGTGTTGGGAGTCTTGAGAATCTCGGAAAATGGATGCGCAATACATTTCTATTAGCAGACAACAGTCAGAAATAGGTGCGCGTGCGGGACGCGAAACATAGAATTAATTACGCACGGCCTTATCACACTACCAACAGACAAGCCGTCAACTGCATGCACAATGTGGGATTCTGGTATGGTCTGACTGGGCCAAAATTTGCTGTACACATAAAAGTACCGGTACCTAGACACATCTTCACACCAAATGCACTCTAGAGCCGTGTTTACAATGCCAAACATTTCGGTCCAGCTGAAGTGAACCGTACTCAGACCGGATGAGGTGCACTTCATTTGTACCGTTTAGACTGCAGTGCAATTTTGAACTTTGACCTCTGTGACCTTGAAAAGTAAGTCAAATCTGAAACCTGTTATTTATGTCCAGTATCCTTCTTAGTGTCTAAGATCATTTGACGGGTACATACAGCGTTATAAAACCTGCCCAGCTAACAGAAAACAGACACCATGCCTCAACACAGAACTCATCCAGTGAGCGAAAAATTCAAGATGGGCCTCTCAAGCACATGGACTATTGTTCCAAGTGCAGTCAGTCTTGATTACGGTGATAGGAGCTGTCAGTGAGTTGACCAATAGGTGTCACTACGGATCAATTCAATGCATAGTACAGCGGACCCATTCATTCTTGATCGAGCACCAACCAGGTGGATTTTCCTGTGTATTGGTTCGCTAGAACTTTGCTGCCATCTTTTGGTTTTACGCGTTGCTGACAGTGACTGCTCCTATTACATTTTCCACGAAAGCTGCAATGACAGATAACAATGGTGATGCTGTGAATGACACCAATATTTTTGACCAATAGGAGTAGTCAGCCGCACACATATTGCCAACAGATGGCAGCAAAGTTCTAGCGGACCAACGTACAGGAAAATCTACGTGATTCCTGCTTGATCAATAATGACTGGGTCCGCTACATGTATATATGCATTGAATTGGGCCGTAGTGACACCTATTGGTCAACTCACTGACAGCTCCTATTGCGTCTATCTCTTCACCCTAGATGTATAAACCACTGATTTTATAAAGACAGTTTACCAGTTAATATGCTAGCTTTCTTCCTTCTTCTACAACTACGCCTGACCCCATCTGGTCCAACATTAGAAAGTTCGAGTAACCCTTCGGCTGCACTATTAGCTTGCGCCACCTCTGCACCACCTTTGCTACACGTTGTTGATAGGTCCTCCTCCAATGTTGGCCCATCCTGTCTATAGAGGGCTGCATGAATCTCCCTCTGTGCAGCCCTCTCTTCTTTCCTGGGGCGCCCTCTTTTCCTCCTCCCTGAAGTAAAAAGAGAAATTGACATGGAAGCTTATTGTAGGCTTTTTGAAGTAAAAGCCCTATACAGTGGTCAGAGCATTGAGCTCTGTGTACATGTAGCTGTTAGGCATGACAGGACTCAAAATATTAAGCCACATTGGCCTTGGGACTGGAAGCAACTGAACGCAACAGTCGCATCGATGTACGAGTTCTGCACACACCGGTTACGACAGGTCATTGCGGCACTGGGCAACAAGTGGCACAATCCAGTCTTCAATCTGCAGCGCACACACCGGACAGGCAATGGCATGAATGGTGCTGAATGCTACCCGGTACATGGAAATTGTCGATATCTTCTTTTTGGACCACTCGGGAGTCATTTTGTGGGTCACATGGTTCCATCACGTCACCAGGTGTGCTCCACAAACAAGGAAATTCATTGCCAACACACGTACACCGGAAGCGACTGAATATGACGAGAAGCAACCGTTGGAAACAAGAAGAACATGAGGAACTGGCTGGAACTAGGGGCAAGGGTTGTGCGCGTACATTGGCCTGTTTGAGCATCTGATCAGTTGCTGCTGGTAGTCGCCAACCATTGCCGGAAACGCCATTGCCAGTAGTTGCTTCCATTCCAGTCACAAGGCCGATGTACGCTGGGCTTAAGTCGCAGTATTGAGTAAATGGCTAGAAAATTTGACTGATCCACTTCCTCATTTTGAGTACCAACATGACCAAGGGTCAGCAGAATTCACATTGGCTCGCCAGGCAGTCATCACCAACTCAACAAAATAGCATTACGTCTACATGAGAGACTAACTTATCCCGGGTCAAATCTGTCTCGAGACAATTTAACCCGAGACAAGTATTAATAACGGAGCGTCTACACAGATTTTTTTCTGGCTTTGAATGTGACGTCACAAGACGCCACATTGGAGCACACATGCTGCAGAGGCGCAGCGAAATGACCGAGCCATGCATGCCCCAATATAGACCTTTGTCCCCAGACAAACGGGCGACTGCGTCTACACGACAGCTGGCTCGAGACAAATTTGTCTCGGGTTAACTTAGCCCCCCTACCCAACGAACCAGGGTTGTCTCGAGACAAATTTGTCTCGAGGCAACGCCCCGTGTAGACGGTTTACTGGAACTACAAAATGCTCCGTGTAGACGTGGCTTTTATTGGCTGTGAGTGTGAGAATGAATGGACTACGAGCACATACCTGGTGGTAGGTCTTGTTTCACGGGGTAAGCTGTAAACTCGCCTGTTTCTGGATTACACCGTAGAAAACATTTTTTCCCTCCGACAACTACAACAGTCTCCTCCGATAACTGAATTGGATTTTCAAGGTCAGGTTTAGGGGGTGGTAACGGCTCAGGTGGAGGTTTGGGTGGCTTCGGTGGTGTCTTACTCTTCAGTGGTGGACTTTCCTGAATGAATTCCTCTGGTTGGCTAACAGAAGTCAGTGACGTTCCGTTGGAATCATCAACCTCATTTTCATGAAACATTTTAGTGACAGTGTGTGCCTGTGTCGTAGGTTGCTTACATTCAGCTTCTTGTTCTGAGCAAGGAACTGGTGAAATACTTTCGGATGTTTGGGGTCCAGGAACATCCGACTTCGAGACAACTATCTGACTTTTATCTGGCAACTGAGAACACAATTCTTGGGGTAATGTAATTATTTGAGTTTGAGTCGTACCATCAGGTAAATTCACAGGAAGTTGGAACACCTGGCCACCGTGCGAGGTGGGTAGTGTGATATACTGAGTTTTTTCCCCGGTTTCCCCTCTCATCATTGTCACAATCTGTGCCATCGAAAGATCAAAATCTGTCTGTTCGTCTGATGCCTGGACATGGATGACTTGAGACTCCCCAGTCACTTGAGTGAAGGCTTCCGTACCCTGCATCATCACTTGGCTATCGACCTCCTGAACATGCTGTATCACGTTCCCAGCTTCATCAGTGGAAAATACTAAAGTCTGATTCCCTTCAGTATCATCTCCTTTTGTAATCTGCAGCATCACTTTTTCCTGGTCACCATCAGTTGTGATGTAAGACACTGTACTATTACCATCATCGAATACTTGTAGGTTGCATGATTCTGGTTTAGGATCTCCACCAAACTCTGGTCCAGAGTGATCTGTTTGTGTAGCGATGAACTTGGCATCACCACTTCCAGTCTCTCCAACACTTCCCATTAAATTCTCAGGGGTAAATGTACTACAACTATCAGATTCTGCCGTAGCTTTTTCCACAACAACCTGAAGAGGTTCTGGTTCATCCATGGTTCCTTGAAACCTGTAAAAGAAGTAATGACAGGAATGATTTAGCAGTGTTCTCCACGCCAGTTAAAAAAAGGGCGGCCCGCCCCTCTTAAAAATACCGATGGTAAAATCTGCCCCTCTGAAAAACGGCCCGCCCCTCTTAAAAATTTGTCTGCCCTAATATTTACGATTTAGATCGCTCGATTATGCATCTCAGATGCTCAGAAAACGCATCTCAGAGCACCTAAAATCCAAATTTCGCTGGGGGAGGGCCCCCAGACCCCCGCCAGAAGGTGCCTTTTGCTCCTTGCGCAGTGCCTTCGACACCAGGCCCACCGCCGCCCCTTCGACCAAAACACGTGGAGAACACTGATTTAGGTTTTTTTAGAAAGCGTGAAATACTCCTTGAGATTTTTACAGTGTATGTACTCTTTTGCCCTCCAAAATACCTAAGGCGTTGTATGTTGCTGAATAGATAAGGCCAATGAAAATTGATTATTAGTTTCTCGTCAGCACCCGCATCTGATTTAGGCCCCTCATCAAAAAATTTCATTATTTACAAAAATTTCATTATTTCCCAAAATTCTGCATAATTCCAATTACCGGTAGTGGAAGAGTTTTTTCTGTCATGTTGTGAATAAATAACACGACATTCATGGTTTTAATCCAAAACATTATTATTATCAATTTTATAGCTACACAAACTGACATGGATAGGATCGAAGTTAAGCTTCCAATTATCATCATCGTTTCAGAATTGATAAATAGTAGGCCTACCATTCAAAAGGGCATAGGTAGTTGGTGTGTCCATTTAAAATGGGCATAGGGGCCTACTACCAAGTTTGCCCTTTTGAATGGTATTTGTAGTGCTATGGTGAATCTGAAAAGGGTCGTCTTTTGCATGAAAAAAATAATGAATAATGAATAATGAAAAAAAACCCTCATCAAATTCTAAAAAATTGTTGACGAGAAACTAATAATCAATTTTCATTGGCCTAAGATGAATCCCATTGCATCTTTATTTCGCAGCTAGGCCTAATCTGATTGCATAACTCTGTTGTCACCATAGCAACCTAGTGTTTTGTGGTTTTAAAGGAGCTCGACGTCCAAGTTGTAAACAAACTGGTTTGTTTACAAACAGTGGCTAGCAAACTAGTTTTATTCCTTCGTGAAGGTGGCAGCACCAGTAGCGCCCCGTGATCGTTAGACTGGTGCCCGGTCCAATGCAACTCGCTCAACCACTCACTGGTTCTCTATCCACGCTGTGCTGCCACCTATTATCGGTGATATGTACTGAAGTGAATATGTAGTCTCGCGCAGCCAACCGTTTCGTTCCGCAGGAAGTGTGACACAAACCTTCGATCCTCAGATTCGGCTGGGTGACCGAGCAGCTGGGTGCCCGAGACTAGTGAATATCGTGTTTACAACTTGGACGTCGAGCTCCTTTAAGGGGTTACCTTCCCATGTATGAAGTGAAGTAGGCTGCTAGGTTCATTTTTTCCTGGGCTGGGGGCTGGATCCGACACACCCCCTGACCCTGTGGTTCCTTGTGTTTTGTGACAACTGACATCAACATCATGATCAAGCTGTTAACATGATTAGGTAACTGGATTGCCAAAAATAAAGCATCTGCTACTTAAAACGTTCATGACATTAGCCTACTGTCATGACCATGATGACTGTCATTGACTGACCATGCTGACTGCCTCATGAAAACAAGAACACGTGGGTCAGGCATGCATGCCGCAGACCCGACGTCGACGAGGAAGAAAACCACCTCAACCAAAATGATTGGACGAGAAAATGGCGGATGTTTCCTAACCTAATTTTATCTAAACAAACGGTCGATACTCCACATAAATTCCGAATGTACTTAGGCCATACCGGTTGCTTTTATTCTACATAATTATTGCTCGACCTCAAGGTCTTGGAAGTGGATTTTAGAGGTTGTTTGTTCTTATCAGGCTCAGCAGCTNTTTACCCTGGGTGGAGACATCAGATCTCATGTCACAGGATTGCTCCTGATTACAACCAACCAGTTTAGACCATTCCGAGATAAATCTGTTTTGTAGAGAGCTTTTAAAATTAGCAAAGGAAGAAAACCACCTCAACCAAAATGATTGGACGAGAAAATGGCGGATGTTTCCTAACCTAATTTTATCTAAACAAACGGTCGATACTCCACATAAATTCCGAATGTACTTAGGCCATACCGGTTGCTTTTATTCTACATAATTATTGCTCGACCTCAAGGTCTTGGAAGTGGATTTTAGAGGTTGTTTGTTCTTATCAGGCTCAGCAGCTTGGTGAATACACAAAATTATGCAAATGAGTTTCCTGTTCGGCGCGGGATGTTTATCAGAATCTATTTTGATATCATTCCTACCAGCTAACTAACGTTTCTTTTGCTAAGCAACTACAGTATAAATTCTAAAATGTACATAACACCTTGCGGCTGATTACCATGGATTAAAGAGCCCTTAAATGATGAATTTGTCGTCGAGTCCGGGATGGCGTTTCGATCTCGGTCCTATTATCTACCCACAATGCATCACTCCGCTGGTTTCCGGTTCTGCCGTCTTCACACCTGTGGCGCTCCGCTCACCAATCAGATCCTTGTTTTGAAAAAGTGTCCAATGGCAGGCATCGTTTCAATACCTTGTATACATTGTATGCGGATAATGCATGTTGTTCAAAATTTAAACTCCATGAACTGATGAACGCACCCTGCATGCCCTGTGTAACCCAACATGTGCAAGGCAAGTACATGAAGTAGGCCTCTCAGGTATGTATTGAATTGTCATGATTGTGGGCTGCTTGCTCTTCATAGAGTCATGTCATTGGCCTAGACTCGTAGGCCTACATAAAGGGATCATAGAGACCTGTGCTGTGGGCATGTTGTGGGGTTAGGGCGTAGGGCCTACGCCCTACACCTGCTGTACACACTGGCTTCTGTATTACTGTATGTAGCCATGGTAGCCACCATCCTGCCATCCACCAATGAATGGGCACCATGCAGCATGTACAGTGGTGTAGGCCTAGGCCTACCCATGCATGGCCATTAAAGGTTCTTCCGCCATAAAAAAAGTGATAAAATTATTAAAAAGTCCATGGAAATATGAAAATTGAAAGTCTGAAAATAAGTTGAAAAAGTTATGAACATGATGAAATTTTGTGAAATGCTGTAAAAAAGTCATTGTTTACGGTGGCCCAAGCAAAGGGACATTTATTTTTCCCTAGGCCCTACTTTTCTCCATGGAATGAACTTTATTCCATGGAGTAAACTTTCTTTCTCCACGTGGAGAAAACTTTTCTCCACGGAAATAAACTTTTCTCCGCAGAAATAACTTTATTCTGTGGAATAACTTTTCTCCACATGGAGAAAACTTTCTGCGAAAATAACTTTATTCCGTGGAATAAGCTTTTGTCCACGTGGAGAAAACTTTTCTCCACAGAAATAATTTTATTCCATGGAATAAACTTTTCTCCACATGGAGAAAACTTCTCCGCAGAAATAAACTTCTCCGTGGAAATAACTTTATTCCATGGAATAAACTTTTCTCCACATGGAAATAACTTTATTCCGTGGAATAAACTTTTCTCCACGTGGAGAAAACTTTTCTCCGCAGAAATAAACTTTTCTCCGTGGAAATAACTTTATTCTATGGAATAAACTTATAAACTTTTTTCCACGTGGAGAAAACGAGGCTTCTGATTGGGCGCACGAGAAAATCCCAAAGCGTTGAACATGGAATCCAGGGCTGACATTTGGGGGCGATGTGGGCGACATGGGGCGAAAATTTTGCCCAAAATCGCCCAAAATAACCCATAGGGAAACATAAAGTCGCCCCCCCCCCAATTTTTTTTTTTAGGGTAGGCCTATGATCCGCTCTGAAGCATTTTCTGCACCCCAAAATCCGCTCCTAAATGCCCTAAAATATCATCATTACATGTAAGTGTTAATTTCTTGCAAAGAGGCTGAAATCAAACAACTTCAAGTTAGATAGATATGTCGTCCACAAACTTTATGTGAAGTCTCCCTCTTGAGAGTGAAGTCTCCCAAAAATTTTGAGGAGGGATACATTATTTCTCCCTAATTTTAGACCCAAGTGTGAGCCCTGCGGAATCTGGCTGCTTGAGTGTAGGAGAGTGAACATGTAGGAAGAGGTTTAAGCCGATTTTTACACGATGCATTACAGAATGCCATTCATGCCAGTGTGGTGAATGTTCATCAGGTCCTTGACAGAAAGTCCTGGCAGTTTGAAGTGGGCAGAGAGAAACGAGCAGTCACAGTCATCCACTATCCCTTGTCTGATGTTGGATTTGTGGTTGTTCATCCTTCTACGGAAACATAGCCCCGTTTACACTGGTCACTGAAAAAGCGATCCGTGCTCGGACCGGTCCCGGCACGGTTCGTCATCTGGCGATCTGCCCCGTTTACACTGGCACAGTGGAACCGAGCCAGTTGGCGGGTCCCTCGAGCTCTCCAGTCAGTTCAGTCGATCGGAGGTACGAAAATCAAACGAAAAATCAAACAACGACAACAACAAAATGGATGCCGCCATGGAAAATCACTCAAAAATTCCCGCTAATGACGTCATTCATAATTCGCACATGTGCAGAACACAATTTAGCAACCGAGCCGAGATCGGTTACCGTTTACACAGCAGTTTATCGAACCGATCCGATCTCGGACCGGTCCGAGATCACCTCCAACTGGTGGTCTCGGCACGGTTCGGTTTGGAATCGATCCTGGCACGCTTGTCCCGTTTACACTTGCTATTTTTTTGGTGATCCGATCTCGGACCGGTCCGAGATCGGTTATTTTTGCTCAGTGTAAACGGGGCTATTATAGCTATAGTCTGTCTGACGTACCGGTAGACTACTGGTTGATTGTGGGGCATCTGGCATGTAGGCCTACTGTAGATTCATCTAACTGATTAGATTCCTTCTTTTGTTCTTCCAGAAAAATTGACAGAATAACCTGCAGTTTTGACGTGTCTTCATCTGATACGAAAGGCAGTCCGATTTTAGCTCCACATAAATAATACTGTAAATTCTACTGAAAGAAATCACTATGTCTTCTGAAAATGCCCATGGACGATTGAAAAGCTACAAGAATAAAGGCCGTGATTCTGAGGTACCAGATATTTCATCAGTAATCCCTGCGTTTTCCCCACATTTCTTTTTGGTGTCGGTGTGACGACAACATCCTAAATTTTCTACTTTGTATGCTTATGGTAAATAACCTAGGTGACATCTTATATCATATCATATCATTTACCGGCGTCGTAACCCTGGGTTTTTGCCGGAGGTATGAAGTCCACGACAGGCTACAGTCCACCTGTGTGGGGTCTTTTACTTGCCCTGGCATAGACACTCAGGTACAAGGGACCACGGCTTTTAGTCCCATCCGACGGACCCTCGAATTTTTCACATTTTGTTTCACAATGAATTATGCCTTCGCCCGGAGTCAAACTCATGCCGACCCATTGCACAGTTTGGAAGTCAAGCACGCTAACCACTCGACCACCGGGCTTAGACAAAATACGCTTTAGTCCATATCACATGAACACCAACTACATTTGTACCACTGGTGTGACTATTTACTGAGATTGACATTGTAGTTTATATTTTAATTGTATCAGACATGTACAACATGTACATGTATCAGACTATAACCCACACTTCTAGAACAACAGCAATAGAATATATAAAGGGCCGAATTCACAAAGGGTGTTTTTAAGACTTAGGTGCGTGTAACTTCATCAAATGCATGGTGGAAGTACATACATGATGAAGTCGCATGTGTCTAAATGTCTAAGTCTAAAACACCCTTTATGAATATATGGCCGAAAATGTTCTATTAACCTCATTTGTATGCCTTCTGCATGCCAAATTTTGACCATGATCATGTTATCCTGGAACCAAGGCTTGCTCTAGAACATTTCGATTTAACAGTTGTCATTTTATTCACGTTCACTCAGGTGAGCACATGGTCCATGGACTATTTCATAATTTTTAACATTTGTAGGATCTCCGGAGACGCCGAAATGAAATCTCTATTGAATTGCGACGAGCCAAAAAGACTGAATCACTGGAAAAGAGGAGAAATATTGGAGTAATAGAAGCAGTGAGTCCTTTGCAGGAAAAGAATCAAAACGTAAGAAGTTTGCTTTCATAATGTGAAAGAAATTGGACATGATGTTTGACAAATGTGATAAATTGTAAAATTTATTTTAAGACACTCAAAATCATATCAAAAGGCGCCGTTTGGTTAGGGCCTGAAAATTCACTATGGCCGCCAGGTGGCCATCTTGGATTGTGCATTCTGCACCACAGGCATAAGTTGAGAACTGTTTCATCAATCAACTTCATACTGTATGTCAGCTGAGTAGAATTGTCTGCTTTTATTTACCAGATCAACGCAACAGAACTTTTATTTGGCTCATAGTCATAGTATTGGTGAATAACCCCGAATAATGGTTGCGTGCCGTTGTGTGCCAGCCACAGTATGATTGTTAGCTGTTTTTAGGCCTATGTTTGTTTGTTTTGAGACCTTGGAGCTGAGCGTGGCACTGGTGATTTTAAAGAGGGTGGTGGCAAATTAGAAGGGGTGGGGTAATTTTAAACGGGGCGCATTTTCTCTCCTCAAATTTGAACGGGGTGCTAGCTCTCTGTTGAAATGGCCTGGCGAGAAGGCTGTGATGCTGATTGTGTAGTAATTTTGTGCATTTCTTCTAGGCCAACACTCTTTCCCTGAAAGAAATTGCTGATGGCATACTCGGCAACGATCACCAACAAAACTTCTTCAGTACTCAGGCTGTGAGAAAAATGCTCTCCAAGGAGATGACGCCCCCTATTGATGAAGTGGTTAGCCTTGGTGTTGTGCCACGCCTTGTGGAGTTTCTTGCTGCAGAGGATAGGTACGTCCCCAATTACATGTATTACATACATGTAACGTAGTAAACATAAAGTCGTCTCCAAATCTTGCAAATTTTCGACCCCATCTTGTTGAGATAACAGAAATAAATGAGCTGGAGCTCATTCACTTCTGTTATCTCAACTAGAAAGACTAGCAACAGACACCGTGTAGTATAGCTCAAAGGGGCTGTTCACTTTCGGAACCATTTTCCCAACTAATTTTTCATTATGTTGCAGTTGTTTGATTTTCATGATAACTTCAGATATAACATTTTATAATGTGAGCTACGTAATCATGAAAGAAAAATGTGCTTCATTAATTAGGAAAACAAAGAGCTTTTGCAAAATATCCGAAATCAGCATGAAAACAGTGAAATTACTCCCCAATGTTTGTTGTACTGGGAGAGTAATGGTATTATTTATCATTCATCGAAAAATCATTACTAAACATATTGGTTTTGCTGAAATATTTGCATAAAATGTGTGATTTTCTTCATTTCTGGACCCCTATTTAAGTGGGGGCAGAACAGAACAGCACATCTAGGCCTGTCAGATT
>NMRB01000618.1:142050-167811 GCA_002633025.1 Notospermus geniculatus
GCAGTGTTTTCCCTGGGATTTAGTTGAAACGTGACGGTCGCCTGACGCGCGAAGCGCGGCAGCCGAGGCGCGTAGCGCCGAGCGAGGGGGGGTGCCCCCCCTCGCGTAGAAAATTTTTGATTCTAGAACACTGCAAGACGCCATTTTCGTGCCCGAAAACGCAACGCAGTACTAACTTTCTTGACGGACCGAAGCGCGCGCAATGAGCCGAGCGCCATCTATGAAATCTCGTTGGCAAGTTTATGAACTAGATAATGCTAGACGGGTGGTGAAGGTAGTATAATTGGACCGATCCATTATCGTTGTTGAAAGGGGTGTGTAACAACCATCTTCCTCTGTTGCGTCCGTATGAAAACAAGCGTTGGGAGTGCTCAGAATGCGTGTCGGCCGATTTTTTTTGCGNCTGCAGGGCTCGAAAATAGTCTGGAGCTCTGGAGCAATAGCGAGAAATGGCCTTCTGCTCCAGACAACTGCAATATCTGGAGCTAAAAACAGTGCTGGAGATAACTGGACGTTATTTACATACATGTACGTTTGCTCACACATAGCTTCAGAACAATTGCTGAGTGCTCCAGCGTGAAAGCACCTCTGGCATTGTCTGGAGCTGTTTTTAGCTCCATGGTGAAAAACCTTTTTTTTGAGCACTGCAGTAGCTGGTATACACCTTTCCAGAAATTCATATCCCCTCTGCACATCATCAAAAGAATTCAAAAATTCTGGTCAACCTTGACCGTCCCTTTTGTACAGCAATGCAAGGGGCTAAAGATTCCCCTTAAACGTCATCACTGAACACTGAGCGCCATATTTCTGAAAGGGTGTATAAAAAGAGGTAAATGAAGCTGTGTGCCTGCAGTGATTTTGGATAATCAAAATCAACATTTTCCATTTCAGATCTGAATTGCAGTTCGAGGCAGCTTGGGCCTTGACAAACATTGCCTCTGGAACCTCAGCCCAGACTAGAATAGTGGTGAAATACAATGCTATTGGCCCATTCATTAGACTTCTTTCTAGCAATTCACCAAATGTTTGTGAACAAGCTGTGTGGGCACTAGGGAATATTGCTGGTAAGGTTCAGGGACCTTATTCATGAAGCACTCACAACTTTACAAAGTGTGTGAGCTAATAATGTTTATTTGCGAGCATCATATTAATTGTGCACAACAGCCGAGTCCATCAGGACCTCAACTGATATGAGGCAATCTAGGAAAACCCGTCAGATATGTCGCATTTGAGGAAAGTGTTAATGGGCCTTGGTGAACCCGCACATATCAATAGAGGCCTTGCAAATGACGTCACAAGCCGCCATGCTGGGGGGCACATGCTGCAGAGGTGCAGCGAAATGAGCCGTGCATGTCCCAATGACGTTATGCTAAGCAATGGCGTGGCGCACTTCACGCAGGTCACGTCACACCTCTGCACCCTGTCAAGGCCTGTGCCCTCCCGCATGGCCGCCAGGATGACATCATTGCAAGGCCTCTATAGCTGAAATATAGGCCTACTACGTAACAGGTAAACAGTAGCAGATCAATGCACAGGCAATCTAACAGCCCTTGTTGATCATTCAGTGAAATCCACCGGGTTTTCCTTGACCACCTCTCATATTGGAGGTAATAATGGCTGGTACTCATAAAAGTCAACAAATACGCTTTTACTTAAGATTTGAACAGCACTCTCCAGTGTAAATGTACTGCAAAACTTTAAGTAAAAACATTTGCTATCTTTTATGAATATCAGCCAGTATCATATACAGGCAACATCGCATGTCTCCTGTAAGTTAACTTCTGTCTAATAGGAGCAGTCAGCCGCGCGTATTGCCAAAAGATGGCAGCACACTTCTAGCGGACCAATACACAGGAAAATCCATGTGATTGGTGCTCAATCAAGAATGAATGGGTCCGCTATATACATTGAATTGGCTCGTAGTGACCCCTATTGGTCAACTCACTGCCAGCTGTTCATCTGTTGTCACATCACCAGTAATGCTATTTCGATCAGTCACTCGACTTGACTCCTTACATGTATTTTATTAACATATCCCCTTTGTGATTTCTCTTTAATGCAGCCTGAGTTTCCTCGATTCTTTCAGGTGATGGTCCAGATCTGAGAGATCGTGTCATATCTGAGGGTATCATCGACCCACTTATCAACCTCACCCTTCCCGAAAGAAACATACCAGTAAGTTTCGTGGAAAAAAACATGATCGGGGTTACTCTTCACTCACTTTGCTGTCAGTTGCCATTGCCCACTGAAAGTTGCATGACATAACAGGGCTGCAATGGAACTGTGAACAGACTTGCAACATCATTGATTGTTGTCTACAATACAAGCTACCGGTACATGTATGTTATGCATTGATGTTGAATGCATGGCCAGTTGAGTGCCTTTTGTTTCTTTTCAATACTGACAATAATTTGAGTGGCCTAAACCGTATAACGGCGTTGTTTTGGAGGAATCTAAAAGCCTGGCACACCACAAATGTAACCCCATACAAGGACAATAGACTATCACTCCAATAGAGTGCAGCACCTGACGGTAGCTAGCTAGGCCTTCAGCGTCACGACGTCCTGTGCCCCATTCTGAATGCCGTGACGTCACTCGAAAAAAAACCACTTGTTTCAGCGATCATGACGTCGCCTCAAGTCAAGATGTCATGGAATGAGTACGGGATGTCACGACGCTGTAGTTACCGTCAGGTGCTGCACTCTTTTGGAGTGATATCGTCTATTGGTACCTAACTTTTTAGTTTTCCCAAAATTATCCGACCAACCAGTAACACCCAAAAAGTAGCCAACAGAAATTAGGCACAACATAAAATCGACCCAGTTTTAATCTATCAAAAAGCCCTCCCCAAAAAAACAAATCCCACGGAGCCATCTTCCATAGCACCAGTCCACGGGAGGAGCCGATAGCCCAGTGGTTTAGCTTATCACGTCTGCTTAGCAAGCGGCAGGTCCCGGGTTCAAATCCAGCCCGGGCCATATGGGATTTAATTCCCGGCTCTTCAGACCGTCGCATGGGACAGTTAGCCGTGGTGCAAGGGCAAGCAAAAGACCCCATTCAAGTGAGGAACATGAGTAGCTTGTGATGGCCTCCTCCGTACTTATCAGGGCCAATAATGCTGTAGCGTCAGCCCTGACGGAAAATGAAATACAAATACAACATGAGGGGCTTAAAAACTGCAATCACCTCAGCAGAAAAAACACTGTACAGGTACACGTATCTTTTTTCAGGCTGCATTTCTGCGAAATGTGACGTGGACACTTTCAAATCTGTGCCGCAACAAGAATCCAGCACCGTCGTTTGACACTGTGAAAAAATGTCTACCAGCTCTTGCGAGGTTAATCAAGCACACTGACAAGGAAGTGTTGGCCGATGCCTGCTGGGCATTATCGTATCTCACGGATGGAACCAATGATAAAATACAGGAAGTCATAAACTATGGTAATGAGGAAGTTTCTTTGGCTCAAATTACATCGCTTGCAATAAATGACCCTGTCGTAAAATGTGTTTGTGTTTACGGCCGAAATGGTGGCCATTTTGAAATGATGCAATGCATTGCACATGTGTAAATTGCACTGAACATTGTGGCGAAATGAATTGGGTTTTGCGAAGGGGATCCGTTATGTCTGCCTTGCGCGAAAAATGAAGATAGCAGAAAGATACCGACAAGAAAGACAAGTCAATTGATGTCGAGTATGTAAAATTTGACCCAGCCGTTGCGGAGATATTGGCCGAAAACCTCACGCCAATCGGATGTGGAATGAAGAGTCCTTTTTTCATGTTTAAATAAAGACATGTCTTTTTGCAGGTGTGGTACCAAGATTAGTCGAACTCCTCTTCAGTGATGAGGTATCCGTCTTGACACCTGCTCTCCGTGCCGTTGGTAATGTTGTCACAGGAGATGATTCACAAACACAGGTAACAAACCATATGTATATACATGTATCCTAAAATCGTATCTAAACAGTCACTTCATCGACTTGGTAATCCTGCCCGCAAGGTATAAAACAGACACTGCCTTATTCATTGCGGTGAAATGTATGTTGACACGGGTTTACAATTGTAGTGGACTGTTGGGCAAACTGATGACCAAGCGTCTGCTTTTGCTGGAGCGGCTCACGTAATGATACGATATTGAGCATCACAACATAATTTAAAAATGTGTATTGGTGAAAGAGAATCCTAAGTATGCTACTTGAATAACCCCACGCATTTCATCTGTAGTGAGAAAACCTCATCAAATCCCTTTAATTTTGTGAAATTGCACTTAACCTTCCTCGTGTCTGGTCTGTGCTCCAGGTTGTCATCGAGTGTGAAGCTTTACCGGCCTTTGGACGATTGTTACGTCATCATAAGAACAACATCCAGAAGGAGGCTGCATGGGCTGTCTCCAACATCACTGCCGGAAGTCCAAGTCAAATTCAAGCAGTCCTCGAAGCTGGCATCATGGAACCAGTTATTGAATGTCTTAAGAAGGTAAACGTGTTACATGTGTCAGATAAATTTACACATCAGAGCTCTCAATTTTCACATACAGGGAGTCCTTGCCAGTACCATCTTGGGGCCCAAATATAATGAGTGGAGCTCGTTAGATTGTATAGCCGTATAGGACGACAGTGTTGGCTTCCTTGTAGGAAGACAGTATTGGCTTCCTTGTAGGAAGACAGTGTTGGCTCCCTTGTAGGAAGACAGTGTTGGCTCCCTTGTAGGAAGACAGTGTTGGCTCCCTGTATTTTAATTGGAACACATTCGATCGTCAGCTTCCTTACTAAGGCCTGTTTCCACTGCAACAGATTTCGCTGCGGTTTGCGGTGCCAGAGTTTTTTTCACAGGGTTTTGGATAATCCTAGACTGGTTCCCGTCTTTGCCACTGCACTCCCGCTGGCGCTCCCGTTCCGCTATACAAAGACAGGCACGAAGCACCATTTTGAAAGGAATTCCCGTCCAGGCCACTGCGCACCCTCCTTGCACATCGTCTACTGCGCAGCTTTTTGCGCAATGTTTGTAACTAAAATTAGATCACGTCCACGTGTTTCTACTGTGAGCTGTGCTATTCGACAGATCGTGGCTATGAAATTGCACGCGATGAGACTGAGCAGCATGCATCTGTGCATAGGAGTTGGCCTACTGTCAGGAGATGGCCAAAGCACAGGGTTTTGACGGAGGATAAGTCCACTCAACTTATCTAGGCCTCCCCAACACCTAGAAAGTCCTGGTGTGCGTGCCAATCAACGCAACCATGAAAATTCTCCGAAATAGTCAGATGTCTTGCAAACATCAACTTCTGAGGCTCTCAAACTGCTTCGGCTTCAACCAAATAGCTCACTCACCGTGATCTACCACATGAGGCCATCTTAGATAATGAAGGGGTTTCCCTGAACAAATATAACTCGTGACGTCATAACACCCTGTCAAACAGGTACTCTGTGCCTGTCTTTGTATAGCGGAACAGGAGCACCAGCGGGTGTAGGGGTAAAGACGGGAACCAGTTTAGGATAATCCTTCAATGGTTTAACAATGCCTGTGAAAACCGCTCCGGCGCCGCAAACCGCAGCGGAATCCGTTATAGTGGAAACAGGCCTTAATTGCGTATCACGCTTCTCCGCTGTTTAAAAATGCTAAGTTATCAGGCGCGGATCCGGGAGGCACGCCCCCCTTTCGGCCGACAAATCTGTAAAATTGACCGTGAAATTCTGAAATTTGGAGCAAGTCATTGAAATTCACTGCAGATATCAATGTTTCTAGCACAGTGCACCCCCTCTTTTCCGAAATCGTGGATCTGCCTCTGGTTATTGACGATGGATGACTCCAAACTACAAGTAATGCTCAGGGCTCACATTTGGGGGCGACGTGGGGCGAAAATTTTGCCCAAAATCGCCCAAAATAACTCCCAGGGAGACATAAAGTCGCCTAAAAAAAAAAAAAACAAGATGACATTGTAAATGTCGTATGGTTCCCGCCCGATGTACACATCCTGAGAATATCAGGCGTTCTTACTGCTCGCTACCTTCGTCACCGCAGACAAACCCCTGAGAGCATTCGCCACATTTGCTGGGTAGCAAATATCAAATTTGTGATATTGATATCACCATGACCCCTACATCTCAGATCAAAAGTAATCAGTCCATTCGATTCCTAGGGTATGAAAACCTAGGGTAGAACTTGTTTCTGTTGCTCTAGGTGCTAAAGGAGCCGAGTTATGGTATCGGATAAAAGCGTGACAGACAAAATATCAAGTCTGATATGTTGATTACATCATGATGGAGGCAGCTGATGTTGAAAATGATTAGCTCATTGGATTGCCCAGGTTGACAAACCTAGGGGTAGGATGTGTTAACAGGACTGTAGCTGTTGAAGGAGATGAGATATGGAGGCGTGACAGACGGACAGACAGACAGACACACAGACAGACAGACACCACGACCAAAAACAATATGGTTCCCGATCTTGATGATCGGGAACCATAAAAACATTCGCTATCTTTTATGAATATCAGCCAGTATCATACCGGTACAGGCAACATCGCATGTCTCCTGTAAGTTAACTTCTGTCTAATAGGAGCAGTCAGCCGCGCGTATTGCCAAAAGATGGCAGCACACTTCTAGCGGACCAGTACACAGGAAAATCCACGTGATACGTGTAGGTGCTCGATCAAGAATGAATGGGTCCGCTATATACATTGAATTGGCTCGTAGTGACACCTATTGGTCAACTCACTCACAGCTCCTATTGATGCAAATCTGGCCGTCCATCTGTTGTCACATCACTGGTAATGCAATTTCAATCAGTCACTCGACTCAACTCGTTGTTACATGTATTTTATTAACATATCCCCTTCCAGTCATTTCTCTTGAATGCAGCCTCTGAGTTTGCTCGTTTCTTTCAGGGGATGGTCCAGATCTGAGAGATCGTGTCATATCTGAGGGTATCATCGACCCACTTATCAACCTCACCCTTCCCGAAAGAAACATACCAGTAAGTTTCGTGGAAAAAATATTATCGGGATTACGGGTACTCTTCACTCACTTTGCTGTCAGTTGCCATTGCCCACTGAAAGTTGCGTGACATAACAGGGCTGCAATGGAACTGTAGACAGACGTGCAACATCATTGATTGTTGTCTACAATACAAGCTACGTGTGTATTATGCATTGATGTTGAATGCATGGCCAATTGAGTGCGTTTTGTTAGCTCACCTGGGGTGAGCTATAGTCGTCGGTCTGCGTCCGTCGTCGTCGTCGTCGTCGTGTTCCGTTAGCAGGGCACGTTTCGTAACCGCTGGAGCTATTGATCTGAAACTTGGTACATATATACCCCTAGGTCAGATGACCTACGACTGCAAGTTTCGTTCCGATTCAACTCTTAGCTTGGCCACCAGGTGGCGGAAACTGAAAACACAAAAAGTGCAATAACTCCTGAACTAATGACTGGATCACCTCCAAATTTTTATCATAGGTGTATCTAATGAGGGGACATAACATATATAACGGGTTTTTGATTTGACCTACTTTTCAAGGTCACAGAGGTCAAAGTTTAAAATTTTGCCTTTTGGTGCCACGTTCCGTAACTGCGGATGCTATTGACCTGAAATTTGGTACATATATACCCCTAGGTCAGGTGACCTATGACACCAAGTTTCGGTCCGATTTGACTCTTGGCTTGGCTACCAGGTGGCGTAAACCGAAAACACAAAAAGTGCAATAACTCATGAACGAATGATTGGACCCTCTCGAAATTTTTATCACTGGTGCTTCTAATGAAGATGCATGACGTAAGTAAGGGGTTTGGGATTTGACCGACTTTTCAAGGTCACAGAGGTCAGAGTTCAAAATTTAGTCATTTGGTGGCGCGTTTCGTAACTGCTTGAGCTATTGACTTGAAACTTGGTACATATACAGCCATATGTCAGGTGACCTACGACACCACCTTTTGGTCCAATTTGATTCTCCACTTGGCCACCAGGTGGCCAAAGCCAAAGCTCAAAGTCCAGTAACTGCTGAACTGTTGACTGGATTGCCTCCAAATTTTTATCAGAGGTGCATCTCATGAGGATACATGACCCTGGAACATTTCGATTTAACATTTGTCATTTGTTTTTCTGGTACATTCACCCAGGTGAGCACATGGTCCATGGACCATTTCATTTCTTTTCAATACTGACAATTATTTGAGAGTGACCTAAACCTTATAACGGTGTCATTGGAGGAATCTAAAGGGCTGGCACACCACAAATGTAACCCCATACAAGGACAATTGTGCCTAACTTTTTAGTTTTCCCAAAATGATCGGACCAACCAGAAACACTCAAAAAGTAGTCAACAGAAATTAGGCATAACATGAAATTGACCCAGTTTTAATCCATCAAAAAGCCCTCCCCCAAAAAACAAACACCACACAGCCATCCTTGGCACCAGTCCAAGGGTATAATAGATCTTTTTACACGGTGCGGGTTCGAGGAAACCAACCTCCACCCTCTGGCAGGTTCGGTTCAGGATAGATTGATGACTTTTACATGGTGCGGGTTCGGTAACCGGCCTCAATCTAGTTCGAGGTTGGTTCTTTGGATGCATGCCACTAGATGGCATGTATCAACATTTACAGTTATTGTACATAAAAAATGTAAATATCCCGGAAATAATCACTAAAAATTGATAAACTATGCTTCTAACAGTAACAGCATGAGCAGTGCTTGAGAAATCTCGCACGTGATTTCTTCACAGGTAACTTACAGCAAGTACACGAGTGTTGTCACTCAGGTTGCGTGCTCAATCCTGCCCGAGGCCGGTGGAGGTCGGTTTGCTTTTACATGAGAGAATAACTGGCCTGCACCTACATTGTACCTCCACTTTCCCGAGACGCACATGGTGAACTGAACTGGCCCGAGGAAGGTGGAGGTCAGTGGTTTCACTTTTACACATTGAAAAATAACCGAACCTTCCTTGATCCGGAATGCACCAGCACCATGTAAAAAGGCCTAATATGCTAGTGCAAATAATAATGCTGGTAAATTTAAGATGAGGGCACTGTGTCCGTGGTGTCCAGTCCACTTCAGGGAGATGGTACTTCCAGATTACAACATGAGGGGCTCACAAACTGCAATCACCGCAGCAGGAAAAACACTGTACAGGTACACATATCTTTTTTCAGGCTGCATTTCTGCGAAATGTGACATGGACACTTTCAAATCTGTGCCGCAACAAAAATCCAGCGCCATCATTTGACACTGTGAAGAAATGTCTCCCAGCTCTTGCGAGGTTAATCAAGCACACTGACAAGGAAGTGTTGGCCGATGCCTGCTGGGCATTATCGTATCTCACCGATGGAACCAATGATAAAATACAGGAAGTCATAAATTATGGTAATGAGGAAGTTTCTTAGGCTCAAATACATCGCTTGCAATAAATGACTGTGTCGTAAAATCACAGTCATGAGCTGGCCAATAGCAGGGCCCATGCATCTGGTGCTCACCAGTCTATCTGGCCTGACGGCCATCTAGCCTGGTTCGAATCCATCACATTTCCCGTTTCTGAGGTGTTGAGAGCCTCAGCCAATCATCGGGGCGCGAAGGATAATCGACGTGCCAATCAAAATCCATGTTAAAAATTCGAGCGTGAAGAGCAAAGAAAGTATCCAACGGTGATTTGTTTTGCGAGTTCTGATTGGCTCGGAGGCGGGGTGAAGTAGGAGTCAGGTTCATTAATAATTAATGCATTAACGGAAAAGATGACATGATTCGGACAAGGCTAAAGACGGAGCCTTGTTTGGACAAGATGGGCCCATGTGTCTGTTGTTGTTAATGGTCACATGTCACAAACTGGGGTAAAAATGTGTTACATAGCAAAAATGACCAATTTTTCAATATTTCTTCCAAGCAATCAGGTACAACACCTCTTTCAGAAAATACAACCCAAATTTATTAATTGCATGTTTTGATTGAATGTTTAGCGATCAAACGTTTAACTTTAAATGGTTAATGCATTGCAAAGCACGAACAAAAAGGCCGATTTCTCAGTTTCAACAAATTAATTTGAAACAAACATATTTTTGTTATTACTCAACCGATTTACATTTGGTTGGTGGCAAAATGCTCAGGAGACTTAGTTCTTCCAAATAAGGCCTTTTGAAAACAATCCTAATCCCATAGGTCTGTGCTTTTAAGTAGAAGGAAATATCATCGGGAAAATTTCAAGTCACTAGTGGCAAAAACCAATTCCACAGATATTCATGGCTGGAGGGTGTGTGTTGCCCTACCATGTTGTGAAAGCAGAACAGTTAGCACAAGACCAAGTACCATCACAGTGATTTTACCTGAAACAAAGCTTCAAATTTTAGCTATGGCACACATAATCTCTTCATGATCTGTGTGCCGGAGGATGAACGTGTCATCCTTCTACTAAAAGATCAATTCCTAATGTAACTGGCTCTAAATCTGCACATTGTTATAGGCCTACAACCCCTTGTATGATCTTTTCAGTTCCTAGTAGAAACCATGAAAGAAGAATGTCTCTGCTGAATACAGATGTCCAGAATTTGCCATCAGAAATATGAAAAAGAAAGTAATCCTGGGGGACTATGTATTCATGGCATTGGGCATGATAGCCACACACAATATCAATAGATATCACCTCATACATCACATTGTCCAAAGGACCAGGTTGTTACCTCTAATACTCCCACAGAAGACATGACTGTGTCATCAGGAACTTTCACCTTCATCCCTCGTGTCTGTGTCAGTGCCATTCATATTCAAGAAGTGAACCCCGGCTCAAGTCAAATTTTTCCACAAACAAGTCAGTATTCCCACACATTTCATAATCCTCATTGATGCAGATAATAAGACAAGAGCTTGGTATTCAATTGTCCCTCCATGATCAGTAGCCACAGAGGCAAAATAACAGAGCTTTTGTGTTCCTTTTACTACTGGCACAGCCGCCACCGGCACAGCCGCCACCAGCTCCACCACTGACGTTTTTTTACTGAAACTGAGCTGGACTGCTTGTTTTTCATGCAAATAAAAGGAAGTTACATCAATAGAAAGTAGACACTCCAAGGAACATTTTGGTGCCTAAGTTGTCATTCTAACCCTGCTAGTTCATGAGTAATTGGAATTTGAATGTCGAAAAATGACATTGCCTGTAACAGCTCCACCAAATCCATACCCCCAGTTCATGACATGCGACCTAATGCTACTACAGTGGAACCTCTCTATTACGGACACCTCTGGGACTGACAAATGCTGTCCCTAATAGACACTCTATCACTCTAAATGAGTGCAGCAGCTGACAGTGCAGTGTCATGATGTCCCGCACGTCATTTCTGAACTCCATGACGTGACTCGAAAAAAAACCCAATTGTTCCAGCGATTATGACGTCGGGTTCATGCTTACTGCCGAAATGGCCGCCATTTAAAAATAATGCAATGCATTGGGCATGTGTAAACTGCCCTAAACGTGGCGAAATGAATTGGGTTTTGCGAAGGGGATCCGTAATATGTCTGCCTTGCGCGAAAAATGAAGATAGCAGAAAGATACCGACAAGAAAGACAAGTCAATTGATGTAGAGTATGTAAAATTTGACCCAGCCATTGCGGAGATATTGGCCGAAAACGTCGCACCAATCGGATGTGGAATGAAGAGTAGGGGACGGTGTAAAGGGTGGACAACATGTTTCATGTTTAAATAAAGACATCTTTTTGCAGGTGTGGTACCAAGATTAGTCGAACTCCTCTTCAGTGATGAGGTATCCGTCTTGACGCCAGCTCTCCGTGCTGTTGGTAATGTTGTCACAGGAGATGATTCACAAACACAGGTAAAGCCTAGGTCACCTATCCACTCCAACGCCCGTACGGCGAGTAAAAACAGACATTTTGGCCAATTTCGTACGGTGCCCTGCCGGCTCCCTTACGGTTCCCAAGGGCACCGGGACATTTTTCACCAGCTGTGGGGGCGCCACGGTGCTGAGCTGGCTGCTCCCAAATCTCCCGGCATTTTCATCTGACCGGGAGGCCATAGAAAGCCCGCAGTGGCCCGTGCGGGCTCCTGCCGGTGACCGGGCGGGCTGCGCATGATTTTTTCTGCCAATTATCGTGAAAAAAGATTGATGGGCACCGTGCGTTGCTCAAGGGTGCCACATGGCATCCGGCCGGGCACCATGAGGACCCCAGCCGGGCACCTTGCGGCGCATTTGTTCATCAGACGGACCCCGGACATGCCGGAAGCTTACCCCACGGCATCCGGCCTGCACCTTTACGGTTTGTTGACGGGCATCTTGGTGTATTGGTAAAAGAGAATCCTAAGTATGCTACTTGAATAACCCCACGCATTTCATCTGTAGTGAGAAAACCTCATCAAACCCCTTTTATTTTGTGAAATTGCACTTAACCTTCCTTGTGTCTGGTCTTTTCTCCAGGTTGTCATCGAGTGTGAAGCTTTACCGGCCTTTGGACGATTGTTACGTCATCATAAGAACAACATCCAAAAGGAGGCTGCATGGGCTGTCTCCAACATCACTGCCGGAAGTCCAAGTCAAATTCAAGCAGTCCTCGAAGCTGGCATCATGGAACCAGTTATTGAATGTCTTAAGAAGGTAAAGGTGTTAGATGTGTCAGATAACTTTCCACATTAGGGCTCTCAATTTTCACATGCAGGGAGTCCTTGCCAGTACCATCTTGGAGCCCAAATAAATGAGTCCCCCCCATGTATTGCATGACTGGTGATTGGCTGAAATGAATGCCGTATGGGGCTCGTTAGATTGTATAGCCGTGTAGGAAGATAGTGTTGTCTCTTTGTATTTTAATTGGAACACATTCGATCGTCAGCTTCCTTACTAAAAACGATATTAAAGGCCTGTTTCCACTACAACGGATTTCGTTGCGGTTTGGGGCGCTGGAGTTTTTTCACAGGGTTTTGGATAATCCTTCGATGGTTTTCACAATACATGGCGTATTAATTATCCCAATGCCTGTGAAAATCACTCCGCCGCCGCAAACCGCAGCGGAATCCATTGTAGTGGAAACAGGCCTTAATTGCATATCACGCTTCTCCGCTGTTTAAAAATGCGAAGTTATCGGGCGCGGATCTGGGGGGCACGCTCCCCTTTCGGCCAACAAATCTGTAAAATTGACCGTGAAATTCTGAAATTTGGAGCAAATCATTGAAATTCACCGCATATTTCAGTGTTTCTAGCACAGTGCGCCCCCTCTTTTCCGAAATCGCGGATCCGCCTCTGGTTAATATTATGCACTCAAATGTTCTTGGCCAATCATGTGCAGCAGATTGCATCATCTGATCATCGGATGTTACTTCGTATCGGATCCTCAATCCTCGTATCGGATTCTAAAACCTCGTACCAGACAGCCCTCCTAGTTTTAGCCAATCAGGGCATAGGCCTATTATAGTTGCTAGGCAATTTGAGAATTTGATTGTATAATATAGCAAAGAGTGGATGGATGACAGGTCGTCCAATATGGATTTTTGTTGGATGAAGATAATATATTATTTTTCTTCATCCAACAAAAATCCATATTGGACTCCCTACCATCCACTATTTGTATATTGACGATGGATGACTCCAAACTATAAGTAATGCTCCTGAGGCTATTGGTCCTCCTGACTTGTTCTTTTTTTAAAGTAGATCAACAATGATAAAACTTGAAATTGGTTGCTAAAAAAATTTCCACTTGACTTAGCCCTTACTCTACTTCAACTTGTATACTTTTAGGGTGAATTCAAGTCTCAAAAGGAGGCTGCTTGGATCATTAGCAACTTGACGTCTGGAGGCACCGTTGAACAGATGATTTATATGGTGAATTGTGGTGTCTTAGGCCCCTACTGTGCTCTGCTGAAATCAAAAGATACAAGACTTGTTTTACATCTCCTACAATCAATCGACAACTTGATGAAGGTAAGTACTGGAATTAATTTTTAGCTCCCCTCTGGGTTATAACATGAAGTGGTGTTCGTTGTCGTCGTGCGATAGCAGGACACCTTTTGTAACCACTGGGCCTAGTTCAGATGACCTCATCCTCTATTTTTTAGCTCACCCGTGAGCTTTTGTCGTGGTGCAGCGTCCGTCGTCGTCCGTTAGTAGGGCACGTTTCGTATCCGCTGGAGCTATTGATCTGAAACTTGGTACATATATACCCCTAGGTCAGATGACCTATGACACCAAGTTTCGGTCCGATCCGATTCTTGGCTTGGCCTCCAGATGGCCAAAACCAAAAACACAAAAAGTGCAACAGCTCCTGAACTAATGACTGGATCATCTCCAAATTTTTTATCATAGGTGTATCTAGTCAAAGTTCGGAAAAAGTAACGAACCTGCCACAGTTCTTCATTATTTCACCGAGCGTCTTCATATCTTGCATAAATGTGTATTAGAGGGGTACCTTCAAAAATACCGAGTTTCGGCCCGATTGGACATCCAATATGGCCGCCAGGTGGCGTAACCTGAAAATCATCCAAGTGCTATAACTCAGGAACGGCTTGACCCAGAGTGCTCAAACTTGATATTTACCTTCCTCTAGATGACCTTTACAAGCACGTCAAATTTCGGCGTGATTAAACTTCCAAGGTGGCATAACCCTCATCAAAAATGTGCTATAACTCAGGAATGACTTGACCCAGAGCACTCAAATGTGCTATGTGGCTCCCTCTAGATGACCTTTATGTGCATATGAAGTTTTGGCCCGATCTGACATCCAATATGGCCACCAGGTGGCATAACCCAAAAATCATTGAAGTCCTGCAACTTGGGAATGACTTGACCCAGATTGTTCATAACTGACATGTACATGTACCTCTCTCTGTCATTACACTATTATGTTCAAACGGGTGAGCACATGGTCCATGGACCACAGACCTTAGTTTTTGAAAAATGAAGGGGAGTGAATAATAGCTCTCCTAGATGGAGCTAGGCGAGTGATTTTTGGGTGCCTTAGAATCGCAAGAAAGAAACTTTATTACTTTTTTCGTCAATAAAGAAACCTGCAGGGTCTTAGATAATTTTTTACAGCCTGGAGTACTTTACTCATCTTGTATTTAGTGTTTGCATACACTACACCTCTCCTGGCCCTTGTAAAGTGGTGTATTTTACCCATGCTCTATGCCAATCAGAGCAGAATACGCCAAAACTGTGTAGTGAGACCTCACCAAAAACTGTTCAGTGAGACCTTGAAAGATTCCTGCATTGCAAATGGCGGCAATCTGGGACACATGTGAATGATCAGTGAATGAATTGGCCTACAGCAGGAGCACGATTTGATATGTACTACGGGCATGAAATTTCGCTCCCCTTGGGGTCGGACGAGGCGCGGGATGGCGCGCGAGAGTGATCGCGTGCCTCAAAAACGAAGGTCTGGGACCATTTCATGATATAAATGAGGAACCGGCAGAACTAATCCATGACGTGGTGCTGACGAACCACTCGGTTGAAACTGTGACGTCAAAAGTCAAGCCAATGTTATTTGCCATTAAATTCTTAAACTGAGTTGTTCCCCATCGCCTCCTTTGGGCACACTGGTTCACCATTAATTTCTCAATGCATTGTTCCATGACCACTCAGGTGGCGTAATTGTAATTGTGCCCAGTTGCATTTATGTCTTGTTATTGTGACACTTCCAGGCTGCCGAATCACGTGGTAAGCAAGAATCAGATGCCTTAGCTCTAATGATTGAAGAAGCTGGAGGTCTTGATCTTATTGATGAACTGCAGAATCACGAGAATCCCCAGGTGTATGAGGCAGCATTTGATCTGGTCACAAAGTACTTCTCAGAAGGGGTAAGTCCTCCTTTGGTAAATCCTAACACAGTCAACACTGCATCAGGCGATGCACTGCACAAGTTGAATGCGCCAGCACATCATGTGATTGGGTTATTGTAGATGCAGATCCGTACAGCACGGGGATTCCCCACCACAGTTCATTCCAAATCCCAGTGGTGCGAGGTTTTCAGCCGATATCTCCGCAACGGCTGGGTCAAATTTGACATACCATACATCAATTAACTTGTCTTTCTTGTCGGTATCTTTCTGCTATCTTCATTTTTCGCATAAGGCCTGCATAACGGATCCCTTTCCTCAAAACCCATTTCATTTCACTATGCTGTTCAGTGCAGTTTACACGTGCACAATGCATTGCGTCATTTCAAAATGGCCGCCATTTCGGCCGTAAACACGAACTGTGATTTGTGAAAGAACTTTTTTCTGTCACGTTTTTCGGGAAAATGACAGTGATGATGGCTGTACCGCCAAGAAAGACAAGTCGATTGACGTACGTTTCATCAAAATGGGCCCAGTCGTTGCGGAGCTATCGATGATAATCCTCGCGCCAATCGGAACTGGAATGGAGAGTAGGATAAGTCGCCATAAAGCCGACTTATATCGACAAGTTGTTATAATGTCGTCGAGTAATGCGTAAGTTGTCATTGTGACGACTTACCGTTACTCGTCATATTTCTAAGTCAACAGAAAATCTTCGGTCCCGAAAGTGTCGACTTAGGCGAGGTTTACTGTATTGCGTTTCATACCCATCATAATAATCAGTGGTTGCCTTTTAAGGGGAGTGATCACTCTCACTCACCATAGCTTGCATAAAATCATTTTGGGTGAATGATTTTTCACTGCTATAATCTCACCTAAACGGTGTTTATTCACCAGTAATTTGAGGAAAATGAAATGAATCAGTCACCTAGTGATGGTGAGGTGAGCCCTTTTCAGCTTGCCTGGATATTTCAAAAGGCAGTCGCAGAATAATAGAACAAATCATACAGACTAAAGCATTGCCGAGACTGAACATAGACATCATCCAAAGGTCGGCCATGACAGGTCAGAAGGGGTAAACAAACCTTGGGCCTAGTGCATTGTACAGATAGTAAGCACAGGAGCCAGCTGTACAAATGCACTAGGCCCCCTAGGCAGAGGTTACTGTTTACCCCTTCTGAATTGTCATGACCGACTTTCGCAGGACAGGCGCGTTTCCAGAGGGGGCCGCGGCCGCCCATATTTTTGGAACACCAACAAAAAATGAGTCAATAACTCCGAAAAAATGAGCAAATAGGTGAGGAAATCATGCCCCCAGATGCTTGGAAATCGTATCTAACGGCATCTAGAATTCAAAATTTTCTGGGAGAGGCCCCCAACCCCCCGTCGTGGCTTCGCGCCTTTGGCACTCGTCTTGCGACTCCGTCGGCCTGCAACTGACGGTGTCCGGGCCCCCCATTCCAAAATCCTGGATCCGCCCCTGCAGTATGTCTATTGAATGATGAATTATAAGCCACTCATCTATTGACCATTCAGTCTCTTTGAAAGTTTTCTTTTCTTTTTTTCTGATGCAAAACTCTTATCTTTTTGTAGGATGAGGAAGAGAAAGAAGTTGCCCCAACTGTTGACCAGTCTGGCAACTTGCAGATGACAGCCCAGCAGGTGCCTTCAGCTGGATTTTCCTTCTAGATGTAACATAAACATTCATCAAACTAGGTAAAACTGGTATTGCATGAAAAAGGACTCTGTAACATATTTAAATACTGGGAACAATTTTCCTCCCTATATCGTCCTCACTGCCTATGCCTATTATTTATGTCTATAAAACCATACGGTGCTGTAATGTGAGTGTTTAGCTACGTCTACACGAGAGACTAACTTATCCCAGATCAAATCTGTCTCGAGACAATTTAACCCGAGACAAGTAACGGAGCGTCTACATGGATTATAGTTCTGGCTTTGAATGTGACGTCACAAGCCGCCACACTGGAGTACACATGCTGCAGAGGCGCAGCGAAATGAGCCGTGCATGCCCCAATATAGGCCTTTGTCCTGAGACAAACTGGCGACTGCGTCTACACGCCAGCTGTCTCGAGACAAATTTGTCTCGGGTTAACTTAGCCCCCCTACCCTACCGGGGTTAAGTTGTCTCAGGTCAAATTTGTCTCGAGACAACTTAACTTAACTCAAGACAAGGCCCCATATAAACTCCCTATGCAGTTGTGTACCGCGCCCCCTTCAGTTTACCTGCTCTCCACAACTGCTTAACTTCATAAAATTTGCCGCGTTTGGTCAACAGATGGTGCTGAGAGAGTCGACCAGTGAGAGCACCGAGCAACCGGTAACCAAGCTGGCCTGAGACACTTTTTCATTGGCCGAACGGTTCATAGCCATGGTAGCACAAGAACATCCGTTGCCAACAGGCCAAAGAGTTCTGAAAGCAGCATGCTGATAGGCCGTAAAACTCGCGCCAGGCCCTGACACCATCTGTTGACCAAACGCGGCGACTTCCACGAAGTAAAGCAGTTGTGGAGAGCGGGTAAACCGAAGGGGGCGCAGTACACAACTGCGTAGGAAATTTAGGCCCCATGTAGACGGTTAACTGGAGATAAAATGGTTCGTATAGACGTGGCTTTTGTGTTTTGTCCAGATTTGCCTGTATGTATGTTGATGATCTGTGAGGTTGCCTTTCTAACTTGCTCATGGATATTCAGACTGTGCTTGAGTACTTGCCAATGGGGTACGACAAAACAAAAGAGGGCGCTGATCATTGACAGGTTAAAATGCAAGAGCGTGTGCCTTGCGATTGTTCAACATCATCAGCTGCCGTGTGTCATTCTGGTGTGACAAACATTGCATCATTCAGAAAAATCGCATCCGTTTACTATAGCCGGCAGCCATACTACCTCAGCGTGTGGCGCACATCTTAATTTCTCTAAAATAAATAAAACATTCGAAATCCATATTGGTCGATCATTGGCCCGTTGTTTACGCTAAAATGATCAACTTTATCAATTATCATGTTCCCACATTTAGATAAATTTCAGCTGTTCTATAGACGATTATCAAATTCACAGATCTGTGCACTTCTGTCGAAATCTCAACCAGAACCTCAATCTGAAACCGTGCGACGTGACGCAATCCCTGATTTAGCAATGGTTGACCCTGGCGCATCGTCATCGAAGTCATTGTCGTAGGGTTGTCTGTGTCACGTCATTCAGCTTCAGATCGAGATTTCGGCGGAAGTGCACAGATCTTTGTCGTTTACGTCAATTTGAGAATCGTCTATACTTCATGATAAAAATGTGAAATTAGAAATTGATTGGGATGTTCAATGTTGGATCTGTTCACTAAATTGTAATCAAATTCCAAAATTTGTAAGGTAGGGTGTAAAGTGCTTTTCAGAATGTGCAGTCATTTTTGCACTCATTTGACCTTGCAATGGGAACCTAACCACAAACCACAAATTGACCAGTTACATGTACGTGTGCATGCCAATAACCGGCTGAACGACTTCTAATAAATAGGACCTTGTTCAGGTCTATACTCATTTGTGGTTTGTGGTTAGGTTCCATTGCAAGGTAAAATGAGTGCAAAAATGACTGGACATTCTGAAAAGCACTTTATCTTGAGAATGGGGCTATCCAGGGAAAACTAAACCTCCAGATGTGTTACTATTTGCAACATGGCAGAGTATGTAAAGTGGACTGTTCAGAAACTTAAAAATGAGTTATCAAACAGAAGAGCGTCACTTACAGGCAGAAAAAGTGATCTAATCATTTTCAACCTCAGATGCCTCCATCATTGACGTAATCATCATATCAGACTTGATATTTTGTCCATCACTCTCTTAGTGATGGCACAAACCGGCTCCTATAACCAGTTAACACCAAGAGCAATAGAAACAAGTTCTACCCTTTGGTTTTTATACCCTAGAAATCAAATGAGCTGATTATTTTTGATCTGAGAAGTTTGGGTCATGGTGATATCGATGTTCGATATCACGAAATTTGATATTTTGAGATTACTTGCCACACTGTCAACTGATCAACATGAAACAAGTCTAAGTTCATGCCTGCTTATCCAAGGACAGGACTGTGGTAAAATTCTCAGCCTCATGTGTCCGGGTGATTGAGATATCATGAGATTTTGATATTTTCAAACTTGATAATTTGCAATATCTCTGCCCGTGGTTGAGGTAGAGACATGATATCACCCACACTTAGGTTATTGAGCATGCCCATTTTGATTAAGCAATGATCTTGATGATCAGGTCAAGCAGGCCACCCAACGTTCCTATCACTATCACCTATCGTTTTCTATCACTGGATTCCTATAAATTTCCTATAAAATTTGTTTAAAATTCCTATAATTTTCCTATATATTTGCTTGGAAGCTCCTATAATTCCTATATTATTTTGGTCAAAGGTTGTTGGGTGGCCTGGGTCAAGGACAAACTTGATAATTTCAAATGTCTCTGTCTGTGGTAGCAGTGGATGTTTGATAAAACCCATATTTAAGTTATTTAGGATGCCAATTTCGATTATGTAATAACCCTGATGATCATAGGTCAAGGTCAGAGGTCAAGGTCAAACTTCCCAAAGAACTGATAAACAATGAAACTCACTGAACAGAAAGTGGATAGTATAACTTATAGTACAGTAGAGACCCCTATTATCAAGTGGTTGAAGTATATTCTGGATAGCCCCACATTATAATGTGGTTAATAGTCAATACTGCATCACAAATTAGCTCTGCTGGTATCTCATTATTGAATTCTGAAGACATCAAATGTTAAAGCTCAATGACCTATGGCATTTACTCACGGGCGACCATTTCATTATGAAATTATGCATGTGTTACTCAAGTTCATTTGGTTAATTCGTTGATAAGCATTATATATCTGGATCATGTGCTTCAAGCTCTGTACACTGTATGGATAAAAATTGTATGTTTGGACTTGAGCAAAGACTCTATACACTGTATGGATTGATATTGTATGTTTGGACTTGAGCAAAGACTCTATACACTATGGATTGAAATTGTATGTTTGGACTTGAGCAATGTGTGTTTTGTAGCGTTTGAGATCTCTCTTTGTCCATGCTATCAAAAATCCTCTGTGTGGAATATAGTGTCAACTCAGAGACTGCTTTGTCACCTTTTAATGACCTATGGCATTACTCACGGGCGACCATTTCATTATGAAATTATGTATGTGTTACTCAAGTTATTATAGGATATCATAGAGGAATCAAACATAAAGATTTTGCAAACAATGAAGTAACTGAGGAATACACTTTGTGTCTTGCCTCCAGATATCTCTCACTGCCTTAATTTTGGCTTTGGTAATATCATAAGATCAACCAGTCGGAATTCAACAAACTTTGCACTGAATATGCAGAAGGATCTTACCTACCATAAAGCAAAATATTTTCACATCTTAAATGTTCGCAAATGGCCTAAAAATCAAACATTCGTGGAGAAAAATATTCGCGGTAAAGGGCCTTATAAAATTTTCTGCGGGGAAATACATGTATATTCGCGAGTGTCGCACCCTGAATAATAAAGAAGATCGACACCACACTTCTCAAGAAGCAGGAAGCTGTATATCATGGCACGATCTGCAGCTGCATACCACAATGCTTGTTATGTGTAACACCGTATGATATATTTATGGTACCGGTAACACTCATTCCAGGCACAAGGGAGACTCCGGGAATGACATCACAATGGGAATCCCCACGCTGCATTGGTCAACTGGTGCTGACTCATCGACATAGGATTTTAATAGTGCGGAACAAAATTTGCGTTGCGTATGGCGGGCGCCGACAGTGATTTGCATTTGTGGAGAAAAAATTTAGCGAGCACCGCAGCAATTCACGAGAATTTTTCGCCACAAACATATTTCACTTTACAGTATCATATGAAATGGTATGAAAGAATCAGAATGAAAATCTGTTGAAGTTTAGATAGAGTACGAGTAGAGAAATACTGTCCACATTTATAAAATGCTAAAATTGTAAATTGAACCTTTATGTTTGATTCCTTCATGAGGATACGTACATTGGAAAGTGCTAGAGGAATAATATACTATGGTCGCAGAGTTATGCCGGAGTGGGGGTGGTTCTGTAGGCCTATTTTTAACCCGCAGGCTTAGCCTACCTGTACGAAAGGTATGGGCCGAATACAAAGATAGGGTTTAGGGGCATGTCCCAGCCAGGATCATTCATATTGAAAACTTGAAACCAACATTATGTTAGTCAGCTAAAATGGGTGGATATGGCGTCCACTCCGGCATAACTCCGCGACCACAGTATTACTGCAAGCACAGCCATTATGTGCTATTGGAAAATAATGGGCCTTTTCCCAAATACAGTACTTCGAGCTATTTTTCAGTACACTTATTTTATACTGTTGTACGCCATGACTAACTCCATCAATTTGACAAGTCTTGAATACTTGTCTTTTTGTTTAATTGATGCATTTCCTTCTAATTAAACTATAGCAGTCTAAATTTGCTGTGGCTGTAGAAAGTCATGGGCAAGCGTTCAATTCTTTTGGTATAAAATTATGTAGTCTGGATGGATTCACTCAATTCTTGTGATTAGACATGTTTTTCTACAATAGAAATAACTGAATACAGATTACGTCTTCATTTCAATTCATGGCAGGCTGGCTCACGAGATATGGTTCTGGTTCATGAACTGAGCACTTAAAACCTGGCGTCCACTAGGGTGCGGACAAGACATGGAATGCAAATTTAGTAAATCCACATTCATTCAGCAACCTCTCCGCATATTCTTGAAAGATTCTGTTCACTGTCTTTATCATTTCTGAACATTTCCCGCCAGCATTTCTGCACTTTTGGGAGAGGGCAAAATTTCCACATCCACATTTTGGTCTTGAACTTCCTGACACCTTCGTCAACTTGTCTGCATTGTCGTGCAATCATCGTCAGGACATGCTGCCTTTCTGTAACACTTCCACCTCTTCTGCAAATGCTCCTGAAAGCGTGGCGTGGCGTGGAGGAGTTCAAGGCCAGCTTTTGCCTCCTCCCAGCGTGACCCCAGGCGACACGACCGCATGCAACGGAAAGTTCCATCCATGGATCCACTCAGGCGGGGAGTTCATATTTCCAAAACCCGCCCAACCCCCCTTTAGGTTGTCACCTCTCTCCTCACCACTTTGGCATTTTGCCAGTTTTCTCCCCGATACTTAAATAAATGAGGAGAGGGGTTTCGCTTAGGGTGCTCTTATTACCACTAAGACCCATCCAAAACCGACCGCAGGACGTTACATACATTTGTGTGTTGTTCTAGGCCATCATGAGGATTAAATTGGGGTGCACTATTTAACACCGGTTAGTAGGTTACACATAACGGCAATTTGCCGAGGGCTGGGGACTCCCCCACTCACTGGTTTCCAGGCTGGTGTTTCCCTGACCCTCTTGAAGCACGTAGTTGGTTGACGTTCGACATTTTCCCAATCTGACACTCGGGAGCTTACTTGGCTGACACAAGACTAGGAAGGCAAAGCGACTGATAAACGTGAGGAACTCCCCAGCCCCAGCCCCCGACCCACGAGAGAGACGAGCTCCCACTAAGGGTTCATGACCCCAGGAAGAGGGCTGAGGGCCACATCTTGTGGCTTATGTCACGGTGCAAACGTCACATCTGATTGGGGCAGTCAGTTTACGTTACATGTTGTCATGTCAAAACAAAGTGCAGTCCTTAGCCTACTCCTGGATATTACGAACCCAACGTCTGGCTCCTAAAATGTCATGACATGTACCGGTATGTAAATCCTCGCTATTACGAACTCCTCATCAGTACGAACTTAACCCTTGGACCCCAAAGGGTTCGTATAGCGAAGGGGGACTGTAGTAATTAAGGATACACAAAGATTTTTATGCATTCATTTTATGCACATTCAAAATTTAATTGCTCATCACAACCAAAGAAATGGCATAGTCTGTAACATACTGATACGTAAATACAGCAGAATAAAACGCCCACAAAAAAATTGAAATTGACCACACTGATTTCACCTACCGGTATCTCCACTATCAAGCATATAGTGAATAAGATGAACTAAGCAGTTTCTCTTTTACTAGGTATCCAGTTGCTAGTGCGCTCACAGTGGTAGAAAATGTCAGAAATTTACAAAGATAATGAAATGGTCCATGGACCATGTGCTCGCCTGGGTGAATGTCATCTTGACCACCAAGGGTTGTGACATCGCTTCGCCCTCCGACTACGCTTACACAAACCCTTGACGAACTTCGCTGTGGAAAGCTGTTTCCAACTGGATGTTCCTGTTTTATAATAAACGTTTTTTTTCCATAGATCGTTAACATTTGCAATAAACCTGAACATTTCTAACCACCACCTCAGTCTTTCTGTACACCTACCTTCTCTGTTTTAAAAAATTTCGTTATTTTTGTTCAACAGCATACTTCATGTGAGAAGTGGGTAAGTCGCAATTGATAGAATGGCTGGACAGTTTTTGACCATCCTCGTTTCTAATACTTTCCAACCACAAAATACACAGCGGTTGGTTTAGTTGGCTTGTTGCCAACCTGGGAACGAAGTTGGCTAACAAGTGTTCTGATTGGTGCATCGCAACTCAAGGTGCGAGAGAAACAGAAATCCTGGCGAAGTTCTCCATGGGTTTGTGTGTACGAAGTACAGACACGTGGTAGGCCATGATGGGTGAATGTAAGAAGAACAAAAATGACAAGTTGAGGGCAAGCCTTGGTTCCAGAGTAAACACAATCATGGTCAAAATTTGGCCTGCACATGCACGTACAAGGTATCTGGATGTACTTTGACATCATGTTAGCACATTCTGCCTGCTATTGTTCATGCAGAGAGATATTGCCTAAACGAAGTTTTCAAGACGGCATCACACCGAATTTGAACAATCCAGGACAAATAGCCGTGAAACGTGCCACCCAACGGTGAAATTTTTCGAACTTCGACCTCTGACCTTGAAAATTAGCTCAAATAAAACACCCAGGTGATATGTCATATATCCTCATCACCTATGATAAAAATTTCGTGAGGATCCGATTAACAGTTAAGGTGAAATAGCACTCTAAAGGTTTTTGGTTTAGCCCCCTGGTGGCCAGGCCAGGAATCAAATTGGACCGAAACTTAGTGTCTAAGGCCATCTGACCTTGGGGCACATATGTACCAAGTTTGGTGCCAATAGGCCCAGCGGTTACGAAACGTGCCCTGCTAACAAACAACGGCAACGGACACCACGTGACAACTATAGCTCACAGGTGAGCTAAAAAGTGGAATATTACCCAAAATATGCACCAAGTTTCAGGTCAGTAGCCCCAGCTGTCACGAAACACGCCATGCTAATGGACTACGAAGACGACGGACACTGGCTACGTCATGACTACAGGTCACAGGTGATCTAAGAAGAAATGATCGCAAACAACACAGAATATGTGTAGAAAATAAGGCATCTTTCAGCTACAAAAAGCTCCTGCACTTACAGCATTATTTTTGCGGTGACTCCAAAATAACCGCTGAATACAAACAGGAAGGTTTCACGGAGTAATAAACTGAAGAAATGTACATAATCTGTAAATGGTACAAAAGTGGTATCATATTATTCTAAGCCATGGTTACACTCCCCTGGGTTACACTACATAAAATCCCCGGGTTTTTTGCGGTCACACCTATGAATTGCCAGGCTTCAAGAAACCCGTGTCTGAAAAACACGGGTTTTTGAAACACGGCAAGCGCACCTGTCGCCGGACTACAATATAGTAGTGTGACCTCTCGCCGGGCTTTTCGTACATATGAAGTATTAGTACAGAAATGTTTCTGTACTAATACATCATATCATAAAGGAATCAATCATAAAGGTTCAACTGCGAACGATGAGCTTACTGAGGGACACACTTCCTGTGTTGCCACCAGATGTCTCTCACTGCCTGAATTTTGGCTTTACGTAATAGGCACGAGCTTCAACTTTTTTTGTGGTGAAGA
>NMRB01000618.1:175300-185770 GCA_002633025.1 Notospermus geniculatus
GGAAAAAAAAAGAAATTAACTGAATATCATCAACACCACATTATAAGGGAAGCGTAGTTTCCACATGACTTGTGCTAGCAAGTCAGTGTTACTGGTAGGTCATATGTCCTGAAGTAAACTTTGTAAAACTGTCATGTTGCAAGCAATGCAAAAATGTCAACTTTAAATCACTTCTAACTTAAATTGCCTGGATCAAACCATTCTCTGGCAACAGGCTCATGCAAGCACTTTGGAAACAGTGGGTTGTCATGAGTGTGGATGTTCCCCAAATGATTGGCAATAGAGGACCATTTAGCCTCCAGCAGGTCTGGATTGCCATCACTTGTAGCTGCACACCAGTACAAGTGGTACACAATGCTCCGAATCCACTTGGAAATCAAGGCAAACTTCTTCTTGCCAGCTAAGGCTATCAGCTTCTTCTGAAGATCTGGTTATGAAAAATTGAAATGCATTTAGCACAAGTAGTCAAAGTAACAAATCTAACATTGTGCCAAAGAATCCATGGCATACGTGAGCTGAGAATGAGTTGTGTAGGCTTGATGAAGTTCAGCTATGTATATGCTTATATAAAACTCTACTTACTTTTTGCGACATGCCATACATCGAGGTAATGGGTGACATTAGGCTTAGTTTCCCTCAGATACTCTGAATCCGTGGCGCCGGGTTCGAGCCTTGCGATGGGAATTTTAATTTTTTTCACGTGTCAGTTTCTCTGTTTATTTTTTTTTGCTGAAAACGTTTTGTCGCAGGATGAATATCTCCCCAGCCCTTCCATTTCCCTACAAATCTGCATTTGCTAATAAATACTTATAACCACAGATCCCTGTCAGCTGTCCTGCACTCAGAGAGACTTTTCACTAAAGTCTCTCTGAATGCAGGGCAGCTGACTACCATCCACATTCCCCTCTCCCAGTCACCAAAAATATCAACACCACAACTAACGTTCAAGACTACTGGATGAAGTTCAACTATGTATATGCTTATCTAAAACTCTACTTACTTTTTGCGACATGCCATACATCGAGGAAATGGGTGACATTAGGCTTAGTTTCCCTCAGATACTTCTGGATCTGTTGGTGCCCATCAGTCGTCAATGAAGGTGTCATGCCTGGTTTTGCCTCTTCTACTGTAGCCAGGCACCTCTTCAACCCCTCAAGCTCCATATGATAGCTTGACTTGACCTCTGTACTCTGGAAAAAAAATTAACGTGTCATTATTGTCACTAATTATCACTAATGCAGCCATGCTACAACATCGGTATTTTTGACAGGAAATGCTCCAAGAGTTGTCCAAAATGCTTATTCTTTTTTAAAAAGTGTTGAGAACCCTGTGGCTTGTACATTGAGAGACAAATCAACTTTTGGCCTGTTAAATTACCTGAACAAGTTCTATGCAAATCAGGACATTCCTCTTCGTGTCAAGCAAACTGTACGAACCATACTTCGCACAGTGCCCCATGGAGTCATTGCGGGCATCTCCAGCAAATGAAGAATCAGTGCTTCCTACCAGATTCAAACCCATGGACCCTCACCTTGTACTTTAGGAGGCAACAGAGTCAATGGAGGCAGCCCACCAATGTTACACTGGGTCCTTTTTGACCTAAAAGTCTTCTCGTTTTTGGGACGTCCTATAAAGAATATGGAAGGTCTAAAATGATCATTGAATTTCTGTGGTAAGGCCACATTATTTTCATTTGTTGGAATATGGATGCATATTCACGTCATTGCAAAGAAACAGGAAAAAAAATTGAGATGGCCATTTCTAACTGACACTGTGTTCTAATTGCATCTTGCTTACCGAAACTGCATCTACAATTCTTTTTCACTAGTAATAGCGAGGTTGCGAAATGGCATTGTAATTATCACTAATCTCTTGATCGCGGTTCAGACTTTGGAACAACAGGAGTACTGGTAAATGCCTCTGGCTGTTGTAAAAGTACCGGTACAGGAGTGGACAGGGCAGATGCAACTTTGGCTGATTCCGGAACACGCTCATTTTGCTGCTCATCATTTGCTGGGACAGGCCTGTTACTGTCATCAAGCACTTCTAACAACAACTGAAAAGAAAAAAAACATGGTTTAAAAAAGTACATACAATACTACATGAAATGAACACTCAAGCCAGTACTCGCCCTCCAATTATAAACAATACCAGGCAGGGGTAACAAGATATTAGAGAAAGGGCTTGAAAACATATCGAGTACATAAAAATAAACAACTCTTCCTCTCTCTTTTCCTGTAAGCTGACCTTCCATTGCTTGTGCTGGGTGTACCAGGTTCATCATCCCCCATCTCTGACGAACGCTTCATCGACAGATTTTTGGAATGGATGGTCGGCACAGCATTTTCCTTCAATCTTCGGCACCTTAAAAATAATTGTATAATCGTGTATTAGGCTTGCTACACCTAGCTAATAATACTGGTAAATTATGATAGGGCAATGTGGCGGTCACTGGTCAGGTATCATCAGGCCTAGGTGTGTCAGGCCTAGACTTTAGTAGCCTCTGTCTATAGGCCTATATAATAGTAGGCCTAGGCCTAGGCCTACCGCAGCCTAATGTAGTGTACTGCCCCATCATCAACATCAAATCAAGCGACTGTCATGGTGATAGCCCATTATAACATAGGGGAGGGGCCTACATGTAAGAGAAGGAACCAAGACATAAGACCGGTAGGCCTATGCGTATTTTAGCATGCAGCACAGTGCCCCAGTGAGTGCATGGAAGCAGGCCCAGGCTGCTATGAACATGATGAAAAGTATGATGGATGCCATGACGTGCAAGCATGCATGCACAAACATGACAAATGCATGCACATCATCATGATCATGATCATGACGTAGCCTAGGCCTAGGCCTAGGCAAAATCGCACAGTCTGACGAACATGACGAAGGGAATTTATAAGAAACATATCAATATTAATGTGCTTACTTCTTCTGTAAACCACTTTCATCCCGAGCAGCCGATGGTGCAACTTCAAAACATTCCTCAGTGAAGTGGTTGNTTTTATGTAGCATGCACATTTTTGCCTTTGGCTTGGGGGGAGGGAGGGGGTCATAAAAAATGTTCAAATTAAGTCATGTAAGTTTAACCAACAGCAGGCCCAAGCCTTGACACGTACGACACTCGACAGACATGACAAACTGGCTAATAAATTCCTTGAAGAAGTAAAAATTACACCAACTTGCCAAAGATGTGTCAGGCCTAGACTTTAGTAGCCTCTGTCTATAGGCCTACCGGGAGGCCTACCGTAGCCTAGTGTAGTGTAGGCCTACTGCCCCAGATCAACAACATCAAGCGACTGTCATATAATGATGATAGCCCACCAGGCCCATTATAACATACCGTACATGAAGAGAAGGAACCAAGACATACGAGACCGGTAGGCCTATGCATATTTTTAGCATGCAGCACAGTGCCCCAGTGAGTGCATGGAAGCAGGCACAGGCTGCTATGAAAAGTATGATGGATGCCATGACGTGCAAGCATGCATGCACAAATGCATGCACATCGTCATCATCATCATCATCATGACCAATGACCGTCCATGATGACGTAGCCTAGGCTAGGGCTAGGCCTACAAAAATAGGCAAAATGCGCCTGCATGCCGGCGGCGGCCCTATCGCACAGTCTGACGAACATGACGAAGGGAATTTATAAGAAACAGATCAATATTAATGTGCTTACTTCTTCTGTAAACCACTTTCATCCCGAGCAGCCGATGGTGCAACTTCAAAACATTACTCAGCGAAGTGGCTGGTGCACACGACAGCCGAAGTGCTGGTCGGCTTCGGGTCAGTGAAGTTCGCCCTGGTGGTTTGCACAAATTTCACCCACTGACGTCGAACGACAGGATTTTTGGGAAATGTGTGAATGGACACACCACTTCTGGAATCGGCGGTGGCACTGCACCCAAACAAAACACATCTGTTCACCATTGTGGGCCGTATTCAAACGGGCTATTCAAACGCAAACCCACACGGCGCCATTCGCCATTTTGACTCTCAATGTTGACCTTACGTGCCTGACGGAGTGACGCAGGACGTGACGTTCCTGAGATGACGTCATCAGCGATGATTTCACAAGATTTTCGTTTTTATAGGGTGGGCGTGGTCGGGTAAGGGGAAAATAACGGAAAAGCACCGAAACAATTTTTTTGGGTATATTCATTGCCTTTACACAATATTACACCTTCTCAAACTCAATAGTTGGGTCATTCAGTTATCTCTTTAAAGCTGAACTTAATAGATATAAACCCCAAGCGGCAGAGGTAGAAATTACGAACAGCCACAAGGCACTTCGAAACTACCTCTGAAAACGATACACCCTCTCGGACGGTCACAGCTGGTTTCACTTGCCACCACGCTCTTGGACAGTAAAGATCTCAGCACAGCTGCCAAATGAGAAAAAACGAAAAATAATCTGTGATGGCACCGAGATTCGAACCCACAACCCTCTGATCGACTCGCCAACCTCTTTCTGTACGCGCCACGAAGACTGCTTGCTTACAACGACGCCGACCTACAATAAAGGCGCTGTGGTTTTGAAGATCTCCATGAGGAAATAAAGCGATCGGAATTGTCGTCATGCAAGCAAGCAGTCTTCGTGGCGCGTACAGAAAGAGGTTGGCGAATCGATCAGAGGGTTGTGGGTTCGAATCTCGGTGCCATCACAGATTATTTTTCGTTTTTTCTCATTTGGCAGCTGTGCTGAGATCTTTACTGTTCAAGAGCGTGGTGGCAAGTGAAACCAACTGTGACCGTCCGAGAGGGTGTATCGTTTTCAGAGGTAGTTTGGAAGTGCCTTGTGGCTGTTCGTAATTTCTACCTCTGCCGCTTGGGGTTTATATCCATTAAGTTCAGCTTTAACTTTGTAGCACATTTGGGCTCTAACCACTCTGCATTCCCCTTGCTTTGCACTTACGGTATATCTACATGTATATGCTATAGGAGATTTTGAATGGCTCACTTACAGCTGAGGGGTGCAAGGTGAGGTGGGGCTGGTGGCTCATCTAAGACCTGATGATGTAAGAGTCATAATGGGAAGGGTGTATTTCTGCAACAATTTTGCTGACGGGGGTTGTAAATGTAATGTCAATTTTGCATTGCGCTGCCATCCTCTATTACATGTTTGTCATAATGCAGGAGGTTGGCGTACAACTTGCAACATTTTACAAGCAGCAATGACAGCTATAAAGCTGGTGCTACTCGGTGTTATAGTAAGTCTTACTCTTTTAATGGAGGTTCGTGGTCATATAAAGAATTATACGAGTAAGTCTCCAGTCCAGTTCAATCGTTATTCTAATATCGGGTTATTAAAAAACGTCCCTCTTTTCAAACTTCAATATCTCCTGAGGTGTTGGACCGAATGGAATAAAACATGTACCAAAATAAAGGATATGATAAGATAAATATCAGATAATATCCTTCTTGAGTTTGGAATAATGTCCGGTACCAGAGTACAAGCCCAGTTTTTACCGGATCATAGATACAGGCTCAGTAGTACTACTATCCAAAAAAGAATTAAACTGTTATATCTTCTGATGTATCATACTGAATACCACAGAATTGCACCGAAATTGAGAATACGCTGATATGAAGCCATGGCATAAATTTCATATCAATACCCCTATTGAGTGTGGAATGATGTCCGATGCAGAAGCACCTAGTCAAAAAGTGAAAACTAACGAGCAAGAGAAGGTCTAAAGCCTCTCACAATCATACTTGAAACGATGATTAATTCGTCCAGTGTCATCTGCAAAAGTAATTCTATCCAAGGATTACAAAATTGATGTGTCCTCGAATGCATCTTCCCATGGACTAAAAAAATGGTCTCAGAACTGTCTGGAAATGGTAATTTGACTGGTGCCGACTCTTTGGTGTCGGGTGCTCCTGTTGAAGCTGCAGTTCTGATACTGCACTTTTAGTCCTGCATCTTTGTACCGGATGTCATTTCTTTATCGTATCGGACCCTTAATTTTGGTGCAGTTACATCCTATTCGTTTAGATACTTTATGAGATATTGGACTTTGAAAAGTGGGTCGTTTTTAGCCCGCTTGGCCGCAAGGCCCAGCAGGGCTTAAGCTGTGGTTGGGGTCATTGAGTGGTGGTCTGTCGTGCGTTAGTCCGTACGGCGGTCCGTACGGCGCTACGTCCGTAAACTTTTGGCTTGTTAGCGCTCTAGCACCTTTATTTTTCGACGAATCTTTTTGGTCTTTGGTGGGTGTGTATATGGGCCTAAGATCTAGGTCGAGTTCGATTTTGAGCACGGTTGGATTCCTAGTTTGGCCTCCAGGGGGCGTTTCGTGAAAAACTTCAAAGGGCTATATTTTGATAACGGAGTGAGTTGTTGTGTTGAAACTTTGTACACATGTACCTCTATGTTATAGCAACTTACAGACAGCATTTCGGTGAAATCTGATTCTTGACATTGCCACTAGGGGGCCAAAACGAAAATCACCAAAAGTGCTATTTCTCCCTAATTAGGCAACGGATCTTCATCTAATTTTGATGATGGGTATATCTGGTGAGGATACATAACATAGTACCCCAGTTTTTAATTTGACCTACTTTTCAAGGTCAGAGAGGTCAAAGTTCTACAAAAGTAACGAACCTGCCGCAGTTCGTCATTATTGCACCGCGCAACTTCATATCTTGCATAAATGTGTATTAGAGGGGTACCATCAAAAATACCAAGTTTCGGCCTGAATTGGACATCCAATATGGCCACCAGGTGGCGTAACCTGAAAATCATCTAAGTGCTATAACTTGGGAACGGCTTGACCCAGAGTGCTCAAACTTGATATTTAGCTCCCTCTGGATGACCTTTAAGTGCATGTCAAATTTTGGCCTGGTTTGATTTCCAATATGGCCGCCAGGTGGCATAACATGAAAATCATTAAAGTGCTATAACTCGGGAATGACTTGACCCAGAGTGCTCAAATGTGCTATGTGGCTCTCTCGAGATGACCTATGTGCATGTAAGGTTTTGGCCTGATCGGACATCCAGCATGTCCAGTATGGTCGCCATGGCATGTTTGTACTTAGATATGGCTTAAAGTGGGAAATTGCTGATGATATCTGCCAGTACCACTGTGCTGTCAAGCCAAGCGGGCACAGTGCCATTGGCACTATTTTTTTCTAATAACCCTATCGTTTGGCAATTTATCGCAATAAAAAAAAGATGATAGAGATTGAAATGAATACTCGGTACAGTACTGGCCAACGATCGGAACACTTGAAATGAAATGGTCAGGCGCGTGTCCAGGAGTTGGAGCAGAGGGGGGTCCTGGTGATCGAGGGTCGTCGAGGGTGGAGCCCGAGGGGGGAACGCGAGGGTTGGTGTCCCCCCTCGTGAAGGAAATTTGTAAAATCTGCACACTGAAGACGACATTTTCCAGTATTTCAGCCTTGAACATGTCTTGACTGAGTGAACCTGGTCGCATCCGCACCCAACAACGGATATCTGATGGGCTTACTAATGACAGAACTATAGCGGGTACTACAACTATATCAGAGCAGGGGTCCAAAGTTTCAGAAACCCGCTAGACCCTTTAGACCAAGAGACAAGTCCATTTGTCTTTCAGTTTCGTGGTGATGTCGTGGTAACTGAAAACTTCCTTCTGCATTGTAAGAAGATGGATATGCTGAACACATATCAACTTGTTACCACAAGCAATTTCCCCCAGTTTACAAGATGGCCGCCCTTTTTAAAGACCGACCTCGAAGCAGCAGCAAACTCCGGGTGGAAGGCAATTAACTTGGGCCAGCCCACAATAGACTCTATGCAGTTGGTCTGAGCAATGGTGTCCTGAAACTAATTAGGCCTGACAAGTGAAGTGTGATGAGTGTTTACAGTCTCAAGTGGCTATGTGGTATCATGTCAGGGTAAATTACTGCATGCTCGTTGAATTCCCTCCTGCTATTTTGGAAACCAGCATTTTTCATGCAGACGAAATAGGCCTTGGCCCTAACTACGTTGAAGACTTTTATAAAAAGACACAATGTATATATTTACATCAACTTATGCCTGCTATATTTTTCACCCACTTTTTTGGAAATTCAGACTCTAGCCCACTGGGGATAAACCTGCATCTAGACCTTTATTGAGCATGTTCAGAAAATTGGATGAAAAATTCGACCGTGTACAGTGTAGTGGGCACATGGGATAAAGGCCTGCAAAAGGGCCTAAGCAGAATAGCATGACGGTTCATTTATAGCTACACGTAGCATGTGTATAGGACCTACATGTTTGATCCAAAGAACTGTACAGTAGATGGATAATTCTGGACAAGGCCACCATGCTACAACGTTTCACTGATATTCAATCCCCTTCACCAATGGTAAAATTGATGATGCTAGTTGGTAAAAATACATGACATGTGTCAAATGTTGGCTTCACATTCAGCAAATCATGGTCATTTCACGAGAAAATCTGCTAGTATAATGTACAACAAAATTTATTTCAAAAATGCAATAGCAATTGGCCCAGGAAGAGAGCATCCTCCAAGTAACTAATTGGCTCTGACAGTTTTTATGGCCGCTCAAGTGCCATCAGCAGCTGACCTAAATAAAATTCCTCTGATCTTTCCTTCCCATATAGCAACAGGATGAAGCAAGGTCAACTTGCATCTGATTCGCTACCTATGGAGGCCTAAGGCACGCCTCCAAGTGTCCATCATATTCAAAATTTAGAAGGCTTTCCCCTAAAATCATGACTTTTCTCCTCATTGGCTGAGATTTAAGACATAAGACAAGAGGAGAATGGTGTTATGATATTCATAGATATGACTGACATTTTCCAGGAAATTCCCTGCAGTTCTGACAAAGATATTGGGATATTTGTGTTCATGACCGTTGGAGCTCTGTAATGCACTACAAGTGGGTCAGTAATGCATCAGTGACAGGTGATGTGCCTTTTATACCCGAGGTCGGTCTTTAAAGGGCCAAAGGGATTAACAGTAGGGGTCAAAAATCTGATGTCTTCAAATCATATCATCATTGGTATCAACATTTTGGCAAATAAAACCATGCCATGCTGTTGTACTCACTGAGACCTTTATTTTGATACCAATGATGATATGATTTGAAGACATCAGATTTTTGACCCCTATTGTTAATCCTTTTGGCCCTTTAAAAAGGGCGGCCATCTTGTAAACTGGGGAAAATTGCTTGTGGTAACAAGTTAAAATGCATTCAGCATATCCATCTTCTTATAATGCAGGAGGAAGTTTTTAGTTACCACGACATCACCACGAAACTTAAGAAATAGCCCTCTTTTCTGGTCTTGTCTCTTGGTCTACTTCACCTACTTGCCCCTCTCCCTGTCATTTATGCTCGCTTGAAGTGATACGGGTAAAAACATCTATGGCCTGCTCGAGCAGAGGGGGGGTTCGCCCCCCCCCCCCCCCCTGCCCCCCCCCCCCCTCCGGATACGCGCCTGATGGTCCTGGATCGTGTGCTCACCTGGGTGAATGTACCAGAAGAATGAATGATTATTGTCAAGTCGAAATGTTCCAGGGTAAGATGAGGGAAAATACAACAGCCTTCGATATACTGAGATATCCAGTAATGATTTTAAATTTTGCAGCCGAAATTTGGGCAAAGTTTGATGGCGATGACAAAAATATAAGGTAAGAATCTTTCATGCAGCGTGAAGTACACTGCACAGCGGGGCATTTTAAAGTCTCCTTCTGTATAATCGTCATCCTGCCACAGCAGAGGCTTTTACGGCCATGTCGATTCAGAGGAATCAGAGGAATCGGAGGAATCAGAGGAAAATTCAGTCTGCAGCCAATTAGTCACACACAATCAAATGACTGTCATGTACTAAATATATAAACACAGCCACGTGGTTGTGTAAACGTCATAACAGCTTTAGTGGAACTTGCAACTCGGCCCTTTTCTCCTAAGGTGCTGGCTTTCGGCCCTCAATTCATCTTAACTGTCTTATCACCGACCTCGATCATGATGAGTTTATTATAACAACTCAATAGCCAAGGAAATGTTGTGAAATGACTATTCTGATAATTTTATATTTTATCTTATGGTGATTTTCTGGATTTTCCAGCCCGATTCCTCCGATTCCTCTGATTCCTCTAAATCGACATGGCCGGCTTTTACCTCTCTCATCTTCATCCACTCGAGGAGTGAGATCGAAGCCCTGGTATTACCCTGGTGGCGCACTTTGCGTCCTTGGCGCTATTCACTCCGAAACCGCCGAGCCGAACGAGGCTTTCGCACTGACGAGGATTCCTTGATCCTGCGATCACACTGCGTTAGGTTTCAACGCGTTAAACTCATCCAAATTGGTGTTTTTCACTCAAAAATAACGAGCGACTCAGATCGTCCTATCAAACCACGTCACCGTCGGAATCCATCCGCCCAGCTAGCACAGGTGCCTTGGCCCAAGGTTGGCATACACCCGGCAAGACTTGGCAAGACCTGGCACCAGGTATGCCTGGGCATGGCCAG
>NMRB01000618.1:188317-205718 GCA_002633025.1 Notospermus geniculatus
GGGTCGGAATCTGAATCGAATCCGGTTGGAATCAGGTTCGGATCCGGTGAAAGATTCTGAACAGAATCTGAACCAGATATTCGTCCTGGGTAACCCATAAGACACATATGAACAGGAACATTTGTCCAAACCCTTATTCATGTATTGTTTGGAATAAAAATATTCTAGTTTCACCGATTTAAGACCGCTTCTAGGTATTTAAGCCCCGCCCACTTAGGCCTAGATAGTTGTGTATGCGACAGAAAGTCCTGAATAAGAATGGTCATGAGTTAATGTTCAGGGCCCGTATTCATAAAACTCCCCAAGTGATATAAATGTAGGTGGGGTACCTATTTTGGCGCCTAAGTGGGATACTTATCATAAGGTCATACTCATAAAACATCTTAGCCTTGGCGGGGTGCCTATATGTCCCCCTAGATGCAAGACACCTCACGAGGTGGTATAAACTTAGGTAAAGGGGGACATCAATGTTAGTTTGTGTACCATACACACTTTAAAATGGCAGTGCTAATGATAGGAGAGCAGATTGAAATACACAGGAGGTCTTTTCCACGCGAGAAAGTATTTCGTGACCGACACATGAACGACTTCACCCACTAGACGCAAGGGCCCAACGCGCCGCGTAGCGGTCAACAGCGAAGCTAGCCAAAGACTTGTCACGGGTCAGTCAATAGAATTGGACTCATAGGAAATATGCCCCTAATGTTCAGATGGAATATACCGGATGGTTGGTTCACGTTTTTAGTGGCTGTGAACGTAGATGGATACATTATGTACCGATAAACCGACAGATTTGCTGGGGACTTGCTCTGTGGTTGTTGTGAAATGCGATTTTTGTAAGATTATTCTGATTTGTGACGTCATTTTCTATCATCATAAAAATATGTTGAGTAGCTGGGATATATTTATAAACATTTATTCAGCAGCCACTATCATGACGTGGCCGGCTGGTGCATCGGTAGAGCGTCCGGCTATGAATCTGTGGGGTGCCGGGTTCGAGCCTTGCGATAGGCGATTTTTTCGCGTGTCTGTTTCTCTGTTTATTTTTTTTGCTGAACACTTTTAGTCGCAGGACGAATATCTCCCCAGCCCTTCCCCTTCCCTACATATCTGCATTTGCTTATAAATATTTATAACCACAGATCCCAGTCAGCTGTCCTGCATTCAGAGAGACTTTTCACTAAAGTCTCAGCTGACGACCATCGACATTCCCCTCCCAGTCACCAAAAATATCAACACCCCAACTAACGTTCAAGACTACTGGATGAGTACGATGACAATGAGCTGTACGAGCGATACAGGCTTGATATAAGTATAGGTGGGGTAGGCCTACCTATTTTGGCGTCTAAGCGTAGCACCTTAATAGGTATCAATCAGTGTCAATCAGTTGTCAGAGATCTAGGTGTGTATTTCGATAACCAAGCCACTATNAGGTGTGTATTTCGATAACCAAGCCACTATGGCCAGTCATGTTTCCAAAATTTGTCAAACAGCTTCTCATGCCCTGTTTCAAATTGGAAAGATACGGAGAATTTTAACACGTCCTTTAACTGAAAAACTTGTACATGCATTTATCACCTCACGATTCGACTACTAACAGTCTCCTATATGGCATTTATTCTCAATTGATAGCTCGATTACAAAGGATTCAGAACTCTGCAGCTAGCCCTAGGGAACCCAAGCAATGTTTGGCATGACCAAAAAAATTCAATCTTTTGGTTACTGAAGTGGTTTGGGGCTAGTTTCAAAGATCTGGTACCAAATTTGACCTCTGACCTCATTTGACCTACTATTGAAAATGTGACACATATGTCGCACTGGGTCACAACGTTCGTTAAAAAAAAGTGACATTATGTTGCAAAGATAAATTCAACTTATTCTTTTCAAGATATAAAACAGTTTCAAGTTACTCTTCTTCTCAGAACTCTACAGTGACCTCCAATGGCTTTCCCTACCCTCTTATACGGTGTAGGTACTTTTCGGGGTAGGCAGCTGGCCATGGTACACATAACGGAGCCCTAACCGGCCGAATGCATCAGAATTATCTCATGATTCTGTATTTTGTGTTTCACCATCTTTACTTTCATTAAATCATATATAATGAACATGGTATTGCTGTTTTTGATGTACTTGGTTGGGGTCCACCTGAGGTCGGTCTCCGAAATTTGAAGGAAAAATGTCAAAATCAATGCTAAGAACAACCATTTATTCTTAAAATCATTAAAAATATATGTAATGCAATTAAAATGATTCTAAACTGCCTCTTTCCGTCTGCCAAACAGAACTGCACATAGACCACATGTGCCCAGTCTCATTTCCCCAATGCCCAGTGTGACACCCGTGTTACATGAAGTAAGATGCACCTAGTTCACACTTATGATTTCCCTCAAATAACCTGTAGAGGTCTGTACATATTCTATGTGTATCTATCTTCAAAGATAACTATAGGTTTTTATCTGTACTTACCTCTGCTTTGCACCACAGCTGGGTATTTTCACCTTGTTGAGACAAGTAGTGTGGAGCATGGGGGCAGCCATTGAAGAGGCCACATGCTTCCAACAGCAGAGCCACCTATCAACAAGTGGGCGTACTAAAATGTGACATGGGTGTCACATTGGGTTTTTGAGGGTGTATTTGTTTTGTTTTATGAGATATTTTTTTCCTTGGCAGGGGGCCAAAACGTATGTGACACCAGTGTTGGGGTCCTCTAGGGCTGGACTAGTTACACGTGAGAACAAACAGGATCATGTTACACCTATATTAATGAAATTACATTGGCTACCAGTCAGTGCCCGCATTGAATCCAAGATGTTACTGATTGCTTACAAGATCATACCTCCATCATACCTGACTTCTTTGGTAACTTGTTAGGTACTGGCCGAACCAAACAGCGTTGCTACTCGCACTCGTCAGAGAGCACGTCACGAACGCGAGATTCGGGTTGTACCTGTCGACTTTTGTACGCCGCACCTCTCCTCTGGAACGACTTGCCAAATGAAATCAGAATGGCCAGTTCCGTAAATTCTTTTAAGTCCCTTCTTAAAACCCACTTATTTTTGAAACATTTTGACTAGTTCTTAAAGGCCTATTCTTATGTCAGTGTCTATTCATGCCTTTTCTTTTTCATCACTGTAATTAATACCATGATGTTTTCTAAATTGTTTTATCATATTTGTTCTTATTGTGTAAAGCACTTTGAGGTGTCACAATGTAAGGTTGTTGTTGTTGTTGTTGTTGTTGTTGTTGTTGTTGTTGTTGTTGTTGCTGTTGCTGTTGCTGCTGCTGCTGCTGTTCCTGCACTTCAAAAACCGTTCGAGCTCTGAGGGGCTAATTAGCACCGGGGTTTCATCCCCTGGTATATTAGACCCACGCTTTTAACAGGTGTAAACAGAAAAAGCCCGGGTGCGACGAGGGTTTTTATGTAGTGTAACCAGGGCTTATGTTAGAAAGTTATATGAATATAGGCCCTGGGCCTAAGACATGTCGATTTCGTAACAAGGTTTACATGCGTCAATCGACTGCACTTCAACTGCAGATCGTGCGATGTGCGATGTGCGAAGTTTCCTCACGGTCNCCTGAAAAGATGAAAGGAATGAACGAGCAGATTGAAACGGTTACCAATCGGGATTGACTTTATATTGTCAAGAAAGTGTCCGTCAGGAAGAGCGCATCGTCTTCTTGTTCTCCTTTTTTCTTTGCCAAACTCATAGCCTACGCCTATATGCGTTCCCTTCCAACCTTCCTTACTCCAAAGTTTCATACTGCTTAGGGTCAAGCGAAGTATACATATTCACATCCATGCTTTTTGGGAACATGAAATAGAAACGGGTTTCTAAGGTGAAAAGACACAGCTTTCTACCGGATTCGAACCACGGACCCTCGCATAAGGCTTCCTTTACATAGAAGTATACGGTATACGAAAACGCCGGTCAACAAAAGCTTCCCGAGGATTCACGACCGTGAAGCCATTGTTAACCGGCGTTTTCGTACACCGCATACTTCTATGTAAAGGAAGCCTTAAGCCGGTGACAGACTAGCGCGGCGCGGAGCTAAGCGTTTTCTTTTGTGTTTTCAGGCACTACTGAGCACCATGTGCAGTGGAGCGCAAAAACACAAAAGAAAACGCGTCGCTCCGCGTCGCGTACGCACTAGTCTGTCACCGCCTTTAGGCTTCCCTTACATGTAGAGGTATACGGTACACGAAAACACCGGTTAACAAAGGCTTCCCGAGGATTCACGACCGTGAAGTCATTGTTAACCGGCGTTTTCGTATACCGTATACAATGTACTTCTATGTAGGCCTAAGGCTTCCCTTACATAGAAGTATACGGTATACGAAATCGCTGGTTAACAACGGCTTCCAGAGGATTCATGACCGTGAAGCCATTGTTCACCGGCGTTTTCGTATACCGTATACTTCTATGTAAGGGAAGCCTTCCCTTCTATGTAAGGGAACATTGTTGACCTCGGCCCAAAGCGACCTCGGTCAACAATGTTTTCTCGGGGTGACATTTCGCTCTGTCCCCCTCCATGGCGGGCACCATTTTCTTAATGTTAAACGAGGCGTCCCTCAGTACCCTGCGAATATTCACTGCCATCATGCTATTTGGGAAATCATAAAAATATGGGTACGTACCACAGAGGCCAACACGGCTAGCCGTTCTGGCATTCAGCGAGAATTGATAAACAAGAAAACGAATATTTATGTCATATCCTTGACCGACGATCGTGCTTTCACTCTCACTCAGTTTTCGGAAAAGAGTCTGGCTCCCTTTGACGTTTAGACCGAAATTGTAGGCGAGAGGATGGCTTCCATCTGATGTGAGACCGATGTAATCGCCATTTTGGAACCGCATGGGCTCAGTTCGATTGTGTACCCAAACCTGAAAAGATATACTCTTCAAATATATTCTCTGCTCTCGGGCAATCAAGAATATCCAAAGCTTTTTTACAACTCAGCAAAGCAGAAGTGTAGCTACTCTAGACCGTTTGAAACTACAAGACGTAGTGTAATTCTTGGCGTTACGTACTTCAGGTTTTCGTCCCTTCAGATTGGCCTCAAAGATAAAAGCCAAATAAAAAATGTCAAATACCTTAGTTTTAAGACTATAAGTGCGACGATGACTGGTCAATCAGTCAATCCGTACCGTTTATAGCCAGAGGTAATCAAACTGAGATCATCGAACCTACCCTATGCTTCTTATTTACGTCGTTCGTCTGAAACTCGATGTCGTCCACCAACAAGTAACGACCTGGCTCACTTGCATTCTTCACATGTCTCCAGATCTGAATGTGCAGCAGGCTGGTATCTATTATGAAGGCATCGAAATAGCAGACCACCCCGCACTCGGTTTCGAACGGAAAGTCAAATAATAAGAAAGTCACCCTCTCCTTGTTTGTTGTTTTCCCAGGAATAACCGGGTTGCCATTATTAGTGACTGCAACAAAAATTTTGAGTTGGTCAAAGAGGTATAGTTCTACTTTGGAAACATCTGAGTTTTTGCTGGGAGGTTCTGACGAAACACGAAATACTGGACCTAGTGTATTTCTGGACATGGTTGGTACGGTACCACAAATGTCCCTGCTGCCAGTGCGTCTTTTAGCATATCATATAAAACCGAGAGAGGTATGGTTCATCTTGAATTTTTAAATTTCCACTTCGTATCTACGAACTGGAAACGAAAGATAAATTTTAAATTTTATACACAGTAACTCTATCGGTCTAACGTCATCCTCTAAAAGACGCTCTTGCAGCAGGCGATATTTGCGGTACCAACCATCTCCTGAAATACATTATGTCATGGAAATGAAGTCCAATTTCGAATTTCGTACATCGTGTTTCATCAGATTTGCGAAACCTCACTATTGTCTCAGTCTCATCACGAACGCGTGATGCAAATTGGGAGATTCTTCTTACCGTAATCCTCTGTACCACATATTGGAGCTTCAGTAGTCACCAGTGGAGCAGTCGTTGTGGGAGCGGGCGCAGCTAAAGATAGGAATCAGGGGGCCTGTTTCATAAAGTGACTTTAAGCTAATGGAACCATTAAGTTTAATGCATTTTCCATTTGGTTAAGGTACCATTAGCTTAAAGTCACTTATGAAACAGGCCCCAGGTCACAAATCTAATGAACTGGATTGATGATTGTACCCATATATACATGTAGGTAACATTTGATGTTAGGATAATTTAAGTTAGTAAAGTCATTCTCGTTTTACCAAAAGAGCTGCGGATTGGTCAATCTTCGCATTAGGCCATCCCATTGGTGGTGTCAAAATCTTATTGGAGGAAAAACACAATATTGCTGTACTTACTGTCAGAACATGACCCGTCATATGTGGGACCTATAAACAGGGATAGTAAATTTGCATTAGCATAACAGGATACCGGTAGGCAAATGCCAGGGCATGATGTGACAATGGAAAAGTTGTGGCTCAATCTGACTTCAAGATATTATTAATCTTCGTTTGGTGCATNATAATCTTCGTTCGGTGCATACGGCCCTTCGGACCACTTTAAGCTTTGTATTCTGCCCTGCAAACAATACCTAAAGGTAAACCTTAGAGTTAAGGAAGCTTCTGGAATACGACCCAACTTTGGCAGCCAAGCCAAAATCAGATAAGAAGAGATATTTGCAATATATCGGGTGGGCCAAAAAAAACGCATCGAACTTCAAATCTTGATTTCTCAACAACTGTCTATTATAACTCAATGAAATTTGGTGCCGTATAATGTAAAGATGTTTTGTTTCATGTGTGAAATTTTTGCATTGATACCTTTGGTATTAGCACCGTATCACTCATTTTAAAAATCATTGTAAAAATGTGTGATTCCGGAATCCAATAAGATATGAAAAATCCCGTCCTGAACTTCAAATTTCTATTTCTCAATAACTATTCATTATAACCCAATGAAAATTAACTGAATACTGTTCCGTGGCTATGCTTCTAAAATGTGAAAGTTTCAACACATTATCTTTGGTATTAAGATTGTGGTGCCAAATGTAAAGAACATAGTAATCATTCATCATNTCCAATAAATTATGAAAAATCCCGTCCCGAAATTCAAATTTCTATTTCTCAATAACTATTCATTATAACCCAATGAAAATTAACTCAATACTAGTTCCGTGGCTATGCTTCTAAAATGTAAAAGTTTCAACACATTATCTTTGGTATTAAGATTGTGGTGCCAAATTTAAAAACCAAAGTAATCATTCATCATATTTTAGGAGACAATGGTGAAACTTCCAAACGCTCGATTGCAATATGGCGTTATAGTAATGAGCGCCACAGGGTACATATTAAAGTTATTGGTTTAAAATTTTTATATATTGGGGGCAATAACATGGAGGACTGTTAGGCAAAATTTCACTGAGTTGTAGTAAAGCTTTTATGAGAAATGAAAATTTAAAGTTTGGGAATTTTTCATCCACCCGTATTTCACCGGATTCCGGAATCGCATTTTTTTACAATGATTTTTAAATTGAGTGATACGGTGCTAATTCCAAAGGTATCAAGGCAAAAATTTCACACGTTCAACAAAACATCTTTAAATGATACGGTACGAAATTTCATTGAATTATAATGGACAGTTGTCGAGAAATCAAGATTTGAAGTTCGATGCGTTTTTTTGGCCCACCCGATATTAGGAACGATAAAAATTGCTTCAGTTAGAGTAACCGCTTCTAGGCCTATAATTTGCTCTTATTATGAATCTGACTCATTCAAAGCCTTTTAATTGAATTGGCCAACATCTGGGATTAATGGAGAATAAGAATCATTGCATACTAATTAACATCAGCACGGTCATAAAATAAAGCACAAAGAACGTAACACAAAATGGTATAATAACTCCTCTCTGAAAAATAGAAACAAGGCCCCATTGTTGGGTGGTGGGGCGAAAAGAAGACCTGCGTCATGTATATACATGTACAGAAAGGAACTGTAATCTGGTAATTAGTAGATCTGTGATTACATGTAGGTTGAAGGGCTATGTATATAGGGCTGGACTCTTTATTGGCATGATTGGGTGCGAAGTGGTTAATATTATCACGTGACATAGGCCCTAGACCTACAATCCTTGGTGAATTGAGGTGATATCATATTAGACCCCTTGGCCTGGCTGGGAAGGGGTTAACACCACAGATTAGCCTTCAATCCTTGTTGAATCCTTGTTGATATATGAACATATCTTATTAGACCCCTTTGGCTGGGAAGGCGCCACATTGTTCGGTCACCAAAACGGTGAAAAAAACCCATGCGCAACTCTAAAATTAGCATCATTCTGATGACGCTGCAACCGTCATGGATAAAAGTTACGATGGCACATCTTATAAAGTCCTTACCCACCATGCTGCTGAATATCATATTAAACAGCAAAAATCTCAACAAATAACACTTTATTGATTTTGGATCAAACCAGGAATCGAATTTGATCTGCCTTTTATACACATCATTCTACAAATCCTGAAAGTTTCGTGGTGATACATAGCCTCTCCATCCAATCTGTGAATCAGCAGGATAACTCAAAAATACGCCAAGTATCGCGGAAAAACATTCAGAAATTGTAGATATGCACATTACACATAACCTTATGATTGTTGGGGTCATCCGAGTAAAATAAACTGTGGAATTTTGATGAAATTTATCGTTTTGTCGCATGTATCGTACTGCCACATCCCAACCTCCACACAGACCGGCGAGTCGCGCGTCCAGTAACGTTAGTGTGTGAAGTCTTAATGAGCATGCGCATTGGTGCCTAGACTGGTTCTAATATTTGCTGCTTCACTCCTGCGCGCTAATGTCCGTTCAACAACAGTGCTTTCTTGTCTCCTACGCTGTCTAAATCATCAAACTAAAGACATTTGTGCGGGTAAATTTTGTTTAATAACTGTTTGATTCGGAAGTTAACTTCTTTGGTGTCAATGTCAACCATAGGAAGTGATGTTTATTATTGTATTTTTCCCGTTTAGATTTGTGGTGTTCTGCCGTCGGTCAGATCTGTCTGAGCAGATTTGCACTTTAGAGCTGTTTGACCTTGACCCTGACCTCTGACCGTCAAGGTCATTGCGTCATCTGAAAGCTCATCCTTAATAGCCTAGGTGTAGGTGAAGATTTTAGGCTTCTACCATCACCATGCAAACAGCCGCTGTCACAGAACAAGAGGACATCGGAGCGGTGTCAATGGTTTCCGATGAGAAGTCTACTACTTAGAGCTAGTTAACTGTGACCTTGACCTCTGACCTTGAGAAGTATTGCGTAACTGGAACAGGATCCCTGATATAAGCCTGTCGGGGATGGTTAATTCAGGCTTCTAATTCGTTTTCTCCTGAAATTCCGAGGAGATTTGCGCTTTAGAACTGTTTGACCTTGACCTTGACCTCTGACCTTCAAGGTCATTGGGTAATCTGAACGCTCATCCTTGATAACCTAGGTATAGGTGAAGGTTTTAGGCTTCTACCATCACGAGATTCTGACTTATGTCATGTTATCAAATTTGAATATCAAATATCACCATGATATCAGCAAATATCATGCGACCGAGCAGGTGCAAACAGAAAATTTCAGTTGCAATAACATCCGTGGATGAGCTATGATGTTGTGATACCAGTTTCAAGTTGCTTACTGTGCCAGATTTCCCGATGTCAAAAAATCAAATTTGATATATTAATATCATTATGATACTGACACTGGACAATAAATTCGTTGATGCCAGTATCTTGCCAATGGTCATGAACATAGGGAAGGAACTTGTTACTAGTGCTCTAGCTGGCAAGTTATTCAAGAAACAAAAGTGTGACAGACAAAATCTCAACTTTTGATATATCAATTTAACCATGAACCAGGTATCGGAGACCGGAAATTTTCATTCCATCTTGTAGCTCAGGTCATGAAACCTGGGGGTAGGTCACATTTCCAGGTCTGTAGCTCTTGCAGGAACAAAGTTACAGGTGCGACAGTCTGAACAGACAGACACACAAACACACACACACAGACAAACACACACCATGACCAAACACAATATGGTTTCCGATGTTGAGATCGGACACCATAATGAGACAGACCTACATTTCACAGCCCCTTGGTCGGGAACGGCGGCGGCATGCATTAATGGGCTTGCTGCACATTCATTGGCAAAGGACAACATTACTCTGTGCATCATCATCATCATCGATCGTGTAGACGACCCTGAGACTGTGATCAAATTAGTGTACAAGAACAGTGTATATGTAGGCCTTGACTGTGTGTGTACATGATGTACGTGCAGTGCAGTGCACTACACTGCTATGCATATGCAATCAGTGTAGGCCTATATACAATACTGTACTGGTACCGTACTCTTTTCTCGTGTCATAAACAAGTCACTAGCTAAACAAGAGAAGGACATCGGAGCGATGTCAATGGTTTCCGATGAGAAGTTTACAACTGTAGAGCTAGTTAACTGTGACCTTGACCTCTGACATTGAGAAGTATTGCGTAACTGGAACTGGGATCCTTGATTAAACCAATAGGCGATGGTTAATTCAGGCTTCTAATTAGTTTTCTACCGAAATTCCGAGCAGATTTGCACTTTAGAGCTGTTTGACCTTGACACTGACCTCTGACCGTCAAGGTCATTGCGTCATCTGAAAGCTCATCCTTAATAGCCTAGGTGTAGGTGAAGATTTTAGGCTTCTACCATCACCAGATTCTGATTTACAAATGTATCTCATGTTATCAAATTTGAATATAAAATCTCGCCATGATATCAGCAAATATCATGCGACCGAGAAGGTGCAAATTGAAAATTTCAGTTGCAACAACATTCTTGGATGAGCTATGATGTTGTGATATCTGTTTCAAGTCGCTTACTGTGGCAGATCTCACGATATGTCAAAATATCCAATTTGATATATCAATATCATTATGATGCGGACCCTGGAGAATAAATTTGTTGATGCCAGTATCTTGCCAAGGGCCATAAACATAGGGAAGGAACTTGTTACTAGTGCTCTACCTGGCTTCGGAGCTAAGTTATTCAAGAAACAAATGCGACAGACAAAATCGCAACTTTTGATATATCAATTTCACCATGAACCAGGTATCGGAGACCGGAAATTTTCATTCCATCTTGTACCTCAGGTTATCAGACGCTTTACCGTGACTTCCGTGGTGAAAAGAGGAAGTGGATCGAATGTGGCGCAACCGCACAACTGCTCGCTGAGCATGGTGGGAATCTGGGAATCGTGGTCGCGCTGCAGCGTGATATCACGGGGCAGTTGAAGTCAACGTTTACAATGGTTTACTTGTGGAGATTACAACAACAATCGCGGCTAACCGAGGCCAACCGAAGATAAGAGACTTTAGCACGTCTGATTTCAAAAAAGCGTCAAGCGTTTTAAACTGAAAAGCGTCATTTTGAAATGACCTGTCCAAATGCAATTTCTATCATCTTATCTACATACCTGAACTGAATTTCAAGCTCTGCAGGCGTTTGTGGCGCCGAAAATGGCATATAATGCAGGTAGGCATGGCAGGCGTGCCATTACGGCTGTCGAGGTAAATTTCGGTCTAAAATTGCCTGTAAAATCTTTAAACGTGGGTATGACACAGTGAATTCTTGCTTGTTCATTGACAAAAATTGTATAAGTTTACGGTGAGAAGTTTCCGTCCCCTCCACGCAGGATTGTAGGCGTTTTCTGCAAAAACAAATATTGTATTTTGTACAGTCATTGCGCGGTTTGGCGCGACAAAGTCACGTGCACGTATCAACCACGGTACCGCGTGACGGCCCAGTCTGGTTATGTTACCTGGGGGCAACTCACATTTCCAGGTCTGTAGCTCCTGCAGGAACAAAGTTACAGGTGTGACAGACTGAACAGACAGACGGACACCAGACAGACAGACGGACACACCCAGACACACAGACAGACAGAAAGACAGACACTATGACAAAACACAATATGGTTTCCGATCTTGAGATTGGAAACCATAATCACTTCGTTGTTTAAAACGTCCCCTGCATAGATTATCGTAATGCGCCCTCATTATGATTTCGCGTTTTCATTGGTTAGAATCTGCTGTGTAAGCAGTACTAAAACTAAGAAATATTGTTTGCTTGCAGTTACTGTGCAAATAGTCACGGCGTTTTGAATAATCCCAGAGTCGGCCAATTCATAGAAGATACTCACCTTCTCTTTATTATTTTTTGAGACGATAATGATAGTCCGTAGCTGTGTCAAAAACAGAGAAAAAATACACATTGTTCTAATGTGTTAATCCCTTTGTACGTCACATTCACATTGTTTCGGTCTTGTTCTCTGGCTTTAGCATAATACTTCAGGCGGGATTGCAGTAACCTGCAGGCATTTGTGACTTGCAGAAGTGCGTCACATAGCTTTTGCATGTACTGAATCAGCGTAATTTCTATAACAACTGTCACACATACAAGTAGCATCCAACCGTAGACATGTGCCAATTGCGACGACGTATCAAGTGGAAGGCAATGTTTGAAAAGATGACTACAAGTATGCCAAGAATGTTTTTTGTGACACTGGAACGGATTCTTTTAACCGCCCGTTGTATTCACAACGACGATATATTGCATGATATATGACATCCACATTAGCATCATTTAGGACGTCTGAATGCAAAAATATCTTGATACATTCGACTTTAGATCGGACGTAACTGACGAGTGTGGTGTAGAATATCACGTCGTTTGAAGACTTGTGAAAGGTAAAACCTGGAGAAGGCGTTGGGTTTGAATTTACGTTAGCTGTAATTTTGTGGCCGTTCATCACGACATGAGTTTTTTTTTGTTCCTGGTAGTCAGCGATATTTCTCAACCTCTCTACTTTCAGTTAGAATTTCCGAACTCGAAATCGAAACGGATATGATGGGCGGTGCACTAAACAGAGCAAAGAGTCTGTTATAAGCACCAAAAATGAGCCAACTACCATCATAGCAGGTGAGTTGCTGATCTTGGAGGCACATCTACCGATTCAGGCGACCAATACTGCTGGCTGAGTTCTTAAAAAGGGGCTGTCTTTCGACCACTTCTATTTTGTCTCTATATCAAGCCATTGGTTGATGTCACAAACCTGCAACTACTGCATCATGTGCATTAGACACGGCTATGCGGATGACACATTATATTTCATCTGAATATAACATGCAGTTTCCATAGTGGGCAGATGATATTTGGTGCCTTGTATTAATTAATTACCGGGGGGTACTTGTATCAATTAAATATCAATTAATTACGGCAAAGATTTCAAGTAGACCTACGTCAAACCGTCCTTAACTCGCGACGATATTGACAAGAACGTGCTAAAACATGAAATGCCAGTGAGTCCACTCGCTTAAAGCGAATGGCTCGCGGGGTTTGTTTACATTTTTGGTGGTACCTTCCATAGAGAGTGAATCTAGCCTCCAGACAAAGCCGTGCTCCAGGCATATGCAACACCTGTGCAAATATGCGAATGTAAACACTGGGGACGAAGGTTCCATTAAAAAATTGTTAAAATGGGTTAATGACGTTTTCAAATTCAGTAGGTCAAGATGTACATTTTGTACTACATGTATTCCCATTGATTTTGAAGCGGCAGATTTTGCAGAATGCGCCTCCGAAGTTTGGCTGTCTAATGCATTTCCAATTAAAAGTAAAACCCTTCTTTTGCCTTTTTCTCAAAATGGTGTCGAAATTGATATCGATGACCAACTGTCATGGCGCCACAACAAACCCCGCGAGCCATTCGCTTTAATTCACTTGAAATACGGTCTATGTACCGAGTTTTCAGACGTGGTTCGGATAACTGGCATCGCAACACATTTCCTAACAATACGAGCGGTCAGTGAGTTGACCAATAGATGTCACTACGGCTCAATTCATTGAATACAGCGGACCCCTTCATTCTTGATCGAGGACTAATCACGTGGATTTTCCGGTGTATTGGTCATGATGGTCCGCTAGAACTTTGCTGTCATCTTTTGGCAATCCGCGCGGCTGACTGTTCCTATTAACCGTATGACAAAAGCAAAATACATTGAAAAATTGTATCAACTTACAGGTCGTATACTGGTTTTGGGCCTACTCGATGTATAGGGTGTCTCAAAAAAGTGTACCCAAAAGTATTTCAACAGCACAAATAAACCAATCAGTATTTTCAGACATTTTCTGCATGATCATCTAGCCGAAGGATGTAAGTTTTCTCCCCAATGCGCAGTTTTTAGTTCAGTCTTTCCTTTTTCAAGTTTTAACCCTTTACTTTTTACACCAGATACCTAAAATAGAAGCACAAAATAACGACACACAAAATGATGGTAAACATAAAGTCGTCTCCAGATCTTGCAAATTTTCGACCCCAACCGGCGTCTTCCTCAGGCACTTTCTCAGGCAAAGAAAAGTGCCTGAGGAAGACCCCAGTTGGGCTCGAAAATTTGCAAGTTCTACTATATACGGCTTTAAGTTTACTATTAATTTTACACCACATGATCACTGTAACCTCCTCGTCTTCCGATCAGAGCCTGCATCCGTACTGCTACATTGTTCATCACATTTGGGAATTTTTCCGGTGGAATGTTCTGGACGGGGCAATGAGATCGGAATGAGGACACAGTGGTTTCAACAAGATGAAGCACCACCACACACAGCAATGGCCACAGAGTCATGCCACACGAGAATTCCTACGAACGTAGTTTCCTGAACGTCAGATCTCTCTGTATGAAGACATTGAGTGGCCTCCCTGTTCATAAGATTGACGCCCGAGACTTCCTTCTCTGGGGCTATTTGAAGGAACGTATTTATGCAAATCCCAAGCCAAGAGACCTAGAACAACTTAAGGTGAACATCCGAAGAGAAATCCAGAACATTCCACCGGAAACATTCCCAGATGTGATGAACAATGTAGCAGTAAGAATGAGGTTGTGAGACGGGAGGTTACATTGATCATGTGATGTAATGAAATGGTCCATGGACCATGTGCTCACTCGTTTGCACATACAGTGTAATGACAGAGAGAGGTACATGTCAGTTATGAGCAATCTGGGTCAAGTCATTCCCAAGTTGCAGGACTTCAATGATTGTTGGGTTATGCCGCCTGGCGGCCGTACTGGATGTCCGATCGGGCCGAAACTTCACATGCACATAAAGGTCATCTAAAGGGAGCCGCATAGCACATTTGAGCGCTCTGGGGGCAAGTCGTTCCTGAGTTATAGCACATTTGATGATTTTCAGGTTACGCCACCTGGCTACCATATTGGAAGTTTAATCAGGCCGAAATTTGACGTGCTTGTAAGGTCACCTAGAGGGAGGTAAATATCAAGTTCCAGAACTCTGGGTCAAGGCGTTCCTGAGTTATAGCTCTTGGTCGATTTTCACGTTACGCCACCTGGCGGCCATATTGGATGTCCGATCGAACCGAAACTCGGTAGTTTTGAAGGTACCCCTCTAATACATGTTTATGCAAGATATGAAGATGCTCGGTGAAATAATGAAGACCTGTGGCAGGTTCGTCACTTTTATCGAACTTTGACCTCTGTGACCTTGAAAAGTAGGTCAAATCCAAAACCCGTTATATATGTTATGTATCGTAATTAGATACACCTATGATAAAAATTTGGAGACGATCCAGTCATTAGTTCAGGAGTTATTGCACTTTTTGTGTTTTTGGTTTTGGCCACCTGGAGGCCAAGCCAAGAATCGAATCGGACCGAAACTTATTGTCATAGGTCATCTGACCTAGGGGTATATATGTACCAAGTTTCAGATCAATAGCTGCAGCGGTTACGAAACATGCCCTGCTAACGGACAACGACGGACGCCGCAGGACGGTAAAAGCTCACGAGTGAGCTAAAAAGTAAAGGGTCAAAACATCAAAAAGGAAAGACTGAACTAAAAACTGCGCATTGGGGAAAAAACTTACATCCTTCGGCTAGATGATCATGCAGAAAATGTCTGCAAATATTGATTGGTTTATCTGTGCTGTTGAAACACTTTTGGGTACATTTTTTTGAGACACCCGTATATCAAAATGCTCAACTGGTCGAGCTAACAATAACGTGCAATAACAAACTTTGAAGAAAAGGAAAAGATATTGATAAAAGATTTTACCTTCATTAATTTGGGGGCGATCTGCTTCTGAAAACAAACACAATAATTGCAACATATATCGGGTGTCCCAAAAAAGTGGAAACTTTTTGTCTCGCAATATCTCACTACTCCATCCTCTACTACCACCATTCTCAGCCGTTTCTTCCATCCTGAAATCCTCTTACGAATTTCGACTAATAAAATTTCTTCCCAAGAAACCATGATCCTCTCGTTGATTTTTTTATTTCCACCGCGATACACCTTTTCTTTGGGAGAGTCCCATATCGAATAGTCCAAGGGGTTGCAATCAGGACTTCGAGGAGGCCTGTGATAAACTCTGGAGTGCCCATCTCCAAGTAGGCCTGTATCACACACTGGTAATAATAATAATACTAATAATAATAATAAAAGATATTTATATAGCGCCTCTATTAAAATGAATTGTCAGTGGCGCTTCACAATAAATAAGAAGAGACGAATCAGAAATATTGTCTAAAAAGATAAGTTTTTAAATTGGATTTAAAAGCCTCAAAAGATTGAATATTTCTTTAAAAGAGAGGTTTGATGGGGATTTGGCCTAGTGGTTTAAGGCGTGTGCCCCTGAGTGCTGGCGATTGATGCCATATGCGAGGGTTCGTGGGTTCGATTCTGGTAGGAAGCAATGTCTTTCACCTTGGAAACCCTATTTCTATTTCACATTCTTTACTTGTATCTCCTCTATTTGTGACCCTGTATAACACTAGAGGCCTGGCGGCCTTGAAGCTACGCTGGAGATGCTGCACACTAATTGGGCTGTCCTCCGTTCCTTGCTCTACAGATCAATTAGGCCTAAACCTGGTGCTTGTATTTGTACCGGTAACCATTAGCTTTATAATTATAGTGATAAAGTACAGACGGAACGGCCTACCAAGGCCTACTGGGCAGGTGACTGAATGTTGGTTAACTTAAAGGGCCTCTAGAGGCAGCCTGCTATTAGGCTACTATCAGTGCTGCAACTATACAACAGGTGGTGGTAGTAACCATGAACTCATGAATTGTGGATCAAATGTTGACAGTGACGAAATTTTACTTCATACATGATTCCCAAGTTGCATCCTCATGCCACCAATTCTGTGTTAGTAATCATATCAGTACGCATTAAAAGGCTGCCTTTAGAGCCCCTTTAAGAAAAAACATACCGGTAACCAACCTTTGACAATGCATGCATTGACTGGTACAGGTGTAATGTATGAGAATGCCCCCATATGACGAGGCCCGCTTTATTGTGTGGCAGGCACTCAAATACAGAGCGACATGTTTATCCCCATTGTCATGTCGCGGCTTATT
>NMRB01000618.1:206533-236066 GCA_002633025.1 Notospermus geniculatus
AATAATAATAAAAGATATTTATATAGCGCCTCTATTAAAATGAATTGTCAGTGGCGCTTCACAATAAATAAGAAGAGACGAATCAAAAATATTGTCTAAAAAGATAAGTTTTTAAATTGGATTTAAAAGCCTCAAAAGATTGAATATTTCTTAAAAAGAGAGGCATGGCATTCCAGAGCCTCGGGGCACAAACCGTGAATGCCCTCTCCCCTGCAGACTTCTTCTTCGGTAACCTCCAGTCAAGGACAATGCAGTCAGAGCTCCTTGTGTGCCTGCTGGAAGTTTTAACAGGTAATGAGAGGTACCCAGGACCTGAGCCCCGAACAGCCTGGAACGCCATAGTTAGGATTTTAAATATAATCCTAGCTTCCTCAGGAAGCCAATGAAGGCTTTTTAGCACTGGTGTGATATGTTCTTGACGTTTTGTGTTGGTGAGGAACCTGGCTGTCTGATTTTGCAGTTTCTGTAAACGGTTTATTTCATAAGATGGTAAACCAAAGAGCAATACATTGCAGAAATTGGTATGGGATGGGGCTCCACTGATTGACAGATGATAGTGTCTGTATGCATTAGAGACAGGCCGGCATTTTCAACATGCCATTTTTAATTGAGTAGTGCATCAAGAATACACAGTGGATATTTTTGAATTTTTTACAGTAGATTCAAAACATCACCGTCTTAGGAGATGCAACATTTTATTAAATTCAATTGGAGGAAAAGTGAGTTATGCCTAGATAAAATTGTTCCACGTTTTGGCATGTTGAAAAATGCAGCGTTAGAAATGTCAGAATTTCTTCACCTGACAAGTTGATGATGCCGGCCTGCCTGCATACGACACTATCATTAGTTAATCAGTGGGGCCCCCTCCCATACCAGTCATGTGACCAAGCCTACTTGGAGGTGGCGACTGCAGAGTTTATCACGAAAGATGAGTCCTGAGTCCTCAAAGTCCTGAGTGCAACCCCATGGACTACTCGATATGGGACTCTCTCAAAGAAAAGCTGTATCGCGGATGAAATTTTACAAAATTCAAAGAGGAGGAGTTAAAAGACAAGATCCTAGATTCATGGGAAGAAATTTCATTAGTCGAAATTCGTAAGAGCATTTCAGGGTGGAAGAAACGGCTGAAAATGGTGGAGGAAGAGGGTGGAGGACACATCGAACATACGTTGAAATAGGTAATTTTCTCTAATATTGTATTTTTTTACATGCAATTTTGATTTGGACAGTATGCACATGAATTATATCGGATACATTTGATGTTTGCACGACTTGCTGACGATATGCTGTTTTTATACGTTGTATTGTATTTCATTGTGCATGGTGTACTCAAAACGGGATGCGTTAATTAGAACTGTTGGCAAAGAGATTCTTCATGAAGCAATCGGCATTAGCTTAGTGAGAGATCCCTGTACTAAGTTATAGAATGATTTTTAAAGATAGCCTTTACTGTCAAAAACAACGGCATGAAACTTTGATATCAGCGAACACATGGATTTACAGCCTATTGTAAGTTCATTCTAGGTATAAAGAGGAAGGGCCTGGCTTTGACGGAATGGTTATTACCACTTGTTACCGCTTGGTGTCAGCAGCGCATGGGACCTCACAGCTCATTAAAATTCAGAATAAATTCCTCTAGAAACAGTCGTCGTGAATTAGTTGCGTCACGCATGACGTACGTTACATGTGCGATGCCACGTCTGTGAAGCAACTAATTAGCAAACAGTGCACTAATTATGAATCGCAATGAACTCATTACTAGTAATTCATACCGGGGGCATAGAATGACAAGAGCCTGATATGATGCAGGGTATTCATCTTCCTGCGGTTCCAAAATTTGCAGAAACAGCACTGAATAAGTGAAAAATGTCACCTCCGAGACCGTGGAATTGCCCACGCGGCAGGCTGGGACTGGGCCAGCGTCACACTGAAGGTTAAGCTGTTCTTCATGCTGCATCCCTAACACACGAGTTTCCAATGAACCTACCATGGATCTTAAGGATTTCCCTTGAGTCCATTGCGTATGGGAAGATCATTAATTTTGCGATTTCTCCTGTGAAGTAGCTTACTCGGAATTTTTGCATAGTTCGGGGTTTATTATCCCAATGCCCGATGATCGTTCGAAATCCAAAAAAGGTTCTCTCAATGAATTTTGCCAGATGATGCTGTTGTTTGATCCCATTAACGTATATTGATATCATATCCCTTGTACCTGACCTGGCTCCCCGAAATTTGGTCACGGCAATAGCATTCCAGTCTCTTCGCCATTTCACGTCAGCCACATATACGTCTCGCTTTCCAAACCGGTTATTTGTTACAATTGATAATCTATTATCTGGTAAAATCTGAATATTAAGCTCATGTATTTTTGTCGTCGAAATAAATAGTGTCATATATCTATAGAAACAGGGGAAGTGAACAAACAGTGATACTGTCACCCCCTGGTTTTGAAGGAAACTCGTTAAGGGCAGTGTAACGTAAGCAGTTTCGTCGTTAAAAGATAAAACTTTTCCAAATCTGATTGATTTCACGTAAGTTGCATTCCCGTGTATACTTTGAACGTGAAAGAAAATGAATGCACATTTACCAATAATTATGGTCGATCAAAGAAGGCTCGTATCTTCTTCCTTCACACAATCAACCAAAAGGATGCAGGGGGCGTTGTCATCTTGAAATTCGCCAATCCTTTGGTCAAATATTTTACAATACTAACGACGCGTTCCATCTGCTGCAGCTACTGAGGCTGAATGGGTCAATGTCGTCCTGGGTATACCTTATGTTTACACAGGATTATCCTGGGTAATCATTTTCTTTACCCAGGATCATCCTGGGTAAACATAAGGATCCTTAACTTTACCCAGCGTGGGAGTTCCCGCCGAATCATGCTGTACGTGCGTCTCTTTCGGCAGAGAACATGCAGTAGGATCATTGCTAAAAAGGGCTGAAAATTACCGCTACACCACCTCCGGGGTTTGCAATAGGAAGACAAGACCAATCCCTACAACTTTTCAAAAGGGACCGATAGTAAACTCTCAAGGACTTAGGAGCGATAGGCGTAGGTAGAACATGTATGGTCCGTGTGCATTTCGTCATTTTCATGAATTTACTTTTTGCAGAACATGCAGTACGATCATAACTCGAAAGGGCTGAACATTACCGCTATACCTGCTCCGCGGTGTGGAATAGGGAGAAAAGACCAATCCCTACAACTTTTCAAAAGGGACCGATAGTAAATTCTCAAAGACTTTGGAGCTATAGGCCTAGTTCGAGGCCGCCCTTCATTTCATGATTTACGCTGAATATCAACCTCACTACACCACTCGGGAACTCCAATCTGAGTAAAGTTAAGGATCCTTATGTTTACCCAGGGCCGTCCTGGGTAAAGAAAAGGATTACCCAGGATGATCCTGGGTAAACATAAGGTATACCCAGGACGACATTGACCAATTCGGCGCTACTGAGCATCTGTAGGAAGTGATCAGACGGCTAATTCGCCTCCTTCATTTTGTCTTCATCACGGACCTGCATGTAGGTCCGTGTCTTAATGTAGTTTGAAATGCACACAAATTTGCTCAAACAAATTCCTTTACAAGTACAATGTGATAATCTACCTGATGTTTTCATCCGCCCCATCAAGTTTCAAGTCCGAGAGAGCTACAACAAAGGAAGTGATAAAGAAACGTACATTATTCATCGACTCGTCGACTGAACTGTTCTGCTACATCAATTGAGCTGAGTGAAGCCACCATGCCAGCACGTCATGCGAAAAGTGGAGATTTTTGTCGACAACGACAGTTGATTTCCACTTTCCCAGCGTCTGGGCCTTTGGCGATATTCTTCACTACAATCTCTACACTTTCAACGGAGAGCGAAATTGAGTTGCTTTAGTGTGACTGCCTGTATACCCACAGTCGAATACCGTTTCCGGTGGCACTCTTGTTGTAGCAAAGTATGCTATTGTTGGTTGGACAGCAAGCACATTTCTTTTACCGACTGTTCAGTTCCTTCCAAGGATGACACCATCAATTGCATTGGAACAGTGTTGAAGGAAAGAATGTCTTCAGGAAAAAATATCCCGAGAACGAACGATCCTATTGTTACATTCTTATCTCTTGCAGAGTTGTGATGAGACAAGTGGAAGTATTTATTTCTGGAGCCAAAAATCCATTCATTTTCTATGTCCCGGTCACATGGCCAGCACGTCTCCTGCCACGCGTACACCTCGGAACAAAATGCTCTCGTTCATTGTGACGGTGTGACACGCTACAAGGCAAGTGACGAACGAAATGTGTCATTCTGTGGGGACCCTATCTACGATAGAGGGCAGCGCACCGAAACTAGGCCCGATACAATGAACGATTTTTTGTGTGGGATGTCAGTTTCGTTTCAACAGTTTTAACCACTAGTGACACCTATTGAGGCAGTGTGCTAAGGTCCCCATTTAATAGCAGACTTAGGTGAACATAGCCTACTTAATGCTGAACTGCATGAACAAAAAGCCCCCATGCGACGAGCAAGAGAAATGCCAACGCCCTGCGAACACCTCAAACGAAGGCTCAGAACATGATAGACCCCGCGATGCCAGGAGGGCGCCACCTTATTTGTCTTCGAGCTGTCAAGGTGTCAACAACCTCTGGTGAGCTCCTGCTGAACACTTTTGTTGAAAGAAAAAATGTTGATCCAGCTGGGAATCGAACCCGCGCCCTGTTATCTTTGTTCCACCGTCTTCCCCATTCGCCCACCGAACTTGTTGGTAGGCTTCTCATGTTTTCTCTCATTCGTTGTATTATTACGTAAGACGAAGGCCTATGTCTATGACAAACACAAATCATGTCCCTTGTCAGCTGGCTCGTTGGCCGAGTGGATAGAGTGGTGGATTACAAATCAGAAGGTCGACGATTCGAATCCCGTCTAAATGACTATAATTTTTTTTTCTTTGAGTAGTGTAAGAGGTATCCGGAGATGTTGACAGCTCTGTTGGCCGAAGACAAATAAGGTGGCGCCCTCCTGGCCACGTTGCACTGTTAGAAAAAAACAGTAGATTTTACAGAAATTTTTTTATGAATTTTTTTTCATACGGGCGAATCACCCTCTTTGCAGAAAATGTGGCGGGTGAAAAACCCTCGACTTCATCGATGTTTTCAAGGGCAAATTACTCGGTTCATAGGCAATTTGCAGAGAAAAGACAAGAACAGACGTGTGTGTGACAATTTTCTCTACATACCTGCTGAAAATGAAGCCGTGAATTATACTCTACTTGTCACAGTGAGCAAAAATCCTCGCGAATCGATTGGGAAAATGACGGCCGTACGTCGAGGGTAATTCTAATAACCCTCGACGGGTAGCCCACAGTGACTGGCACAGATGGGGCCAAATCATGTTTCTGAATACCAGATGGCGCAAAATGTCATCAACGAATCAGCGACCAGTATTTCACGCAACTAGGGGAAAACATGAGACATTTTCTTATTGGCCGCGTGACACGTATCGCGGCATACGGATGTATATTCCGGACTTTTAGTGTTATTTTGCACCACTTTTTGGAATACCTTCACTGCGAAATGAAAAGTTAACATACTCAACGTCACATACGACCCAATGTGGGACAAATACAGCGGTGTAAGTACTTCGCCTTCAGCATTCTTGGATTGCCGTGATTGCGTCCATAGAAACAACACCGCCTAAGCTTGTTTGAAAGCTGATCGGTCATTGGCTGGTTGTTCGCGCGCTTTCGTCCACAACTGGTAGTGACATCTAGTGTTCAGAAACGGACTTCGGCTCCAACTTTTTCAGTGGTTGAGGGTGACAACTTCGAGCGGAGGCCGATACCACTGAATTATTGAGTGTAATGGAGACCATGACCATTCGAATATAACCTTACAATAGCGAGCTATTGTTTGGCGGACTTGCATTCCTAAGACGTTGATTCCTGTCACACCTGGATTCGAACCACGCCTACACATAAGTGCAAACCGCCAGCAGTGAAGGGAGCGTGCACACCACTGTCCTAAATCCCAATATTAAAAAAGATGGTTCAATAGCCAGCATTATGCATGGAATCCCCCAATGCCTGGGGAAACCACGTGCTGACACCTTTTGTCTGATCAGCTAACGAATTTTATGTCTTATCATCGTCATGAGCAGCAACAGGCTTTTTTCACATGAAACCTTAGGAGGTTTGGGAGAACAATACTTATGTCAAAGTGTGATACTTATTTTTTGTGTTGGACAAAGGGTTCGTGTCACACTTAGACTTAAGTTGGAAGTTTTATGAATTTTATTGAGTTTCTCATCCTCCCTTGGAGATAGCCTCCCAGGAATGCAGAGATGGAAGTAGCCCTAGTTAATTTTCAACCGAATACGCAAAAAATTACCTGATATCTTTGCTTGGAGACCAAGTTCAACATGTACATGTATAAGACAGATAAGAAACAGGAATGAAATAAGATTTAAAAATGACATGGTTTTTCTGAGTGTGCGGATCAAATTATTATTCACCTATTACCAATACTGTGACGAGTATGCAATGGTTGAACGTTTGAGTACGGTACATCTGACAACAGAAAACCAAAATTATACTTTCCGACTACGATGACATTCGTATATATATATATCGGGTGGGCCAAAAAAAAAACGCATCGAACTTCAAATCTTGATTTCTCAACAACTGTCTATTATAATTCAATGAAATTTGGTACCGTATCATTTAGGGATGTTTTGTTTAACGTGTTAAATTTTTGCGTTGATACCTTTCGTATTAAGACCGTACCACTCAATATAAAAATCGCTGTAAAAATATGTAATTCCGGAATCCAATAAGATACGAAAAAAACCGTCCCAAACTTCAAATTTCTATTTCTCAATAACTATTCGTTATAACCCAATAAAAATTCACTCAATACTGTTCCGTGGCTATGTTTCTACAATGTGAAAGTTTCAGCACATTATCTTTGGTATTAAGACTGTGGCACCAAATGTAAAAACCATAGTAATCATTCATCATTTTAAGAGACAATGGTGAAACTTTGCAATGCTCGATTCCAATATGGCGTTATAGTAATCAGCGCCATAGCGTAGATATTGAAGTTATTGCGCTAACACTTTCACGTCTTAGAGGCAATATCATGGAGCAGTGTTAGGCGAAATTAGTAGTAAAGCGTTTGTAAGAAATGAAATTTAAATTTCGGGAAGTTTTCATCCACCTGTTTCTCATCGGATTCCGGAATTGCATTTTTTTACCATTATTTTTAAAATGAGTGATACGGGCCTAATACCAAAGGTATCAATGCAGAAATTTCACAGGTTAAACAAAACATCTTTAAATGAAATGGTACCAAATTTCATTGTATTATAATAGACAGTTGTTGAGAAATCAAGATTTGAAGTTCGATGCGTTTTTTTTGGCCCACCCGATATATATACGGCTAAACTTGAAGTATGTAACATATCAATAATGAATTTATTGCCAAGATCAGGTCTACGTGGATTTTAGGGCCTGGGTCCATATTCATAAACATACTTAAGTCAAAGTGTTAAAATACGTATCAAATCGTCACCGGATATTTGAAAATTTTCGACCCCAACCAGGGTCTTCCTCAGACACTTTCTAGTAGAGAATCGCTACTAGAAAGTGCCTGAGGAAGACCCGGTTGGGGTCGAAAATTTGCAAAATTCGGAGACGACTTTATACGTATTTTATCATTTTGTGTGTCGTTCTTTGTGCTCTATGTTGGACATAAGTCAAAGTGTTATACTTATATTTTGAACAAACGATAAGTGTCACACTTAGACTTAAGTAGTTTTACAAAATAATACATGTATATGGACACTGAACGATTGAATAATAATAATAATAATAATAATAGTGAATTTTTATAGCGCCCCTTTGAAATAAATCGTCAGCGGCGCTTTACAATAAAAACAAAAGTATGAGAGAGATAAAACGACAAGATCAGAAAGAATAGAACATAGGAGATAAGACAATGAGAGTTAAGACATAGAACTAAAACATTGAAGACCAANGAAAATTCTTGAGGTCAGTTACATCAGCGCCCTGTTTCTTCAAGATTGGAGTTATAACTGCCAGCTTCATGTCGTCTGGGAATACCCCCGTTTTTAAGGATTCATTGATGATATCTGTCAGTAGATGGAGAATATTGGGAAGAATATCCTTGAGTAATGATGTTGGAATGGGGTCGAGAGATGACGTCTTAATAGGAGTCTTACTGATAATAGATTTGAGTTCGCTGGCAGTTACAGGTTCAAACTACAAGCCTGATAAGAGCTGACTGTATATTATTTACATGCAATTGTATTTATTACAAAAAGTTAAAACTAGACATTTAGCCTAGCTCTCCATGAAGCTTTGTAATTGTATTTCTTGTCTCACAAATCCGTCGCTCGCCAGGCGAATGTCTCTGGAAGAATATGGAAATAAGTCCAAATGCTCCATTCTTGAGTTCCAATTTTGTTTCGTTGTCACCACATTCGTAGTCTCCAATTGATGAGAATATATTATCATTGATTCTATAGGCGATTTTACATATTATTTAGTAATGAATTCAACATAATGAGATGGTATAGCAAAAGATTAAAAAACTACGTTTCATGACTATCCATAATGACATTAAACTTAATCGATCAATTGATTAAATGAAAACTCGTTAAACACTCTCAGCAAAAAACACTTCTTTGACAATGAGAATCGTTTTGTCATGTATTGATTGAATTCAACTCCTAATTCGGTATCTTGGTTGAACATGAAAAAATACCCCTTCGGCTTTGCGCTATTGACACTACTCCCATACAACTAAAGTTACATTAAATTTGGTCTAAATACGTTACATATATGTATAAGTTAAAGTCCTAGTTGCATCACAAATTTGACTACGCAGATTATTACAAGTGTATAGAATATATCGGGTGGGCCAAACAAAACGCATCGAACTTCAAATCTTGATTTCTCAACAACTGTCTGTTAAAATTCAATGACATTTGGTACTGTATAATGTAAGGATGTTTTGTTTCACGTGTGAAATTTTTGCATTTGATACCTTTGGTATTAGCACCGTACCACTCAATTTAAAAATCGTTGTAAAAATGTGTGATTCCGGAATCCAATAAGATAGGAAAAACCTGTCACGAACTTCAAATTTCTATTTCTCAGTATAACTCTTCATTATAACATACTCTATCCGATGTGTTTAGTGGCCGCGGTGAGGAAGATCCTCGTGCCTTGATTTTCTAATTACACACGTTCCCAGCCACCAAGTAGAGAATGTGAGAAGCTTCCCCCGGATTTAAAAACGCGTTTCTCTAGTAATTCTTTTAAATATAACTACAGATTATATGCAATTGGTCCTAAAAATCGGCTGATAACTTCCAACCTTGAACTGTCCAGGCCTGAAGAAATCCTCTTAAATAAGTTAAAATGTGATCTCCTTTTCAAAGCCCACCTGTTTGCTCACCGCTTCGCATCGGTGCCCAATCCTTCCTGTACCTGTGGACATAGGTCGCAGACTACAAAACACCATTTCTTTACCTGCCCTCGTGTAGATCGTGCCCGAAATGATCTTTTTGCACATCTCAGGTTGCTGCGAAGTTTTTACAGATGTTATTTGAACACTTCAAGGCAGGATGATAAGCTGCAGTTTCTCCTTCACAGTGATAACTCCATCCCACTATTAGAGTGTAAAAGTGCTTTTAGGACCGTGGTAATTTTTATTTCCTCCCTAATTAAACTCGTTTAATCTTAGTCTGAAAGGGGAAACTGCCGCTCCTCTTACCTGTCCTCACTTTACTATCTTTTGTTTTACTTCTCATGCCTGTTTGTTAATGTAGTTCTTCTTTTTGTATTAATTTAAATTTTCGGCCAGTCATTTATGTTCGCATTAACTTTTGTTATCTGGGCCTCATTGCTTTTCTAAGAATCAGCCCTGCCCAGAACATTTGATTTCATGTACAAAATTATTTTTGTTTTAATAAAGTTAATTAACAACAACAAAAGTGATCTCCATCCCGAGGTTGTTGTCGAACATGACCCTTGTAGGTTTGCGTATCATTCACTACTACGGGCCCTTTCGTTATTTTATAACTTGCCGGGAACGTGTGTAATTAGAAAATGTAGGCACGACGATCTTCCCGGCCGCGGCCACTAAACACATCGGATACAGTGAATAGACAAACATTTGTATTTTGCTTTTGTTTTATATTTTGCTTTTGTTTTATCAAATTCTGATGAGTAGTTTGGGAGATATCGAGGAATATGTGTGTGAAGATGACAGTGCTACTTTTCGCGCAGTAGCGAGGGTCAAAAATGCTAAGGATAATATCTCAATATTATTGAGATGAAATTAACACCAGGGGCCTATTCATAAAGTGATTTGAAGCCAATGGTACCTTTAACCAAATAGAATAATGCACTACCTTAAAATCACTTCATGAAACAGGCCTCTGTTTTTTTATCTTATCATAACCTTTATTTTGGTGCAGTTTTATTGCAGTCGGTCCAACACCTCAGGAGATTTGAAGTTTGAAAAGTGGGACGTTTTTCGGTGACACCCGATATGTGCCGTGAACAGTGGGAAAGGTTCGAACGGTACAGCCTATGGGAACGACAAATAAGCCAAGCAAAGGTTCATTGTCCATGTGAGAGGCCAGAAGCGAACAGTGAAAATCTGCACTAAGCGAACGGCATTTGGACACGCAGCGTGAGGAGGGCTGCCTGAAGGGTCCCTATCTGATTTTGCTATAGTGTACACCGTCATTTCACCGTCGTGAATCGTCGAATCAAACTTCTTGGCCCAGTACCGGACATGTTTGAGATACCGGTAATAAAATCATTGTCTGGTACAACCCACCACGGTCGTTCGTTGTTAAATAATTCCAGAATCGGCCAATTCATAGAAGATACTCACGTGGTCTTATTATTTTTTGAGACGATAATGATACGTAGCTGTGTCAAAAACAGAGAAAAAGACAAATCGTTCTAATGTGTTAATGAGTTTGTACGTCGCATTCACATTGTTCCGGTCTTGTTTCTCTGGTTTTAGCATAAATCTTCAGGCGGAATTGCAGGTGTAACCTGCAGGCATTATTGTTTTGCATATTGTTTTGAACGTCACACTTTGCGAAATTTCTGGAGGACGACTCCTATTATTATACATGTACATGTATCACTTTGTGTGTCGCCTTTTGTGCTCTATGTTTTGGATAATGCATGTTTTGAATGAGTGTAATTTCTATTAAAAAAGTGTCACACAAAGCATCCAACTTTAGACGTCTGCCAATTTGGGACGACGTGTCAAGTGGAAAGCAATGTTTTGCGAAGATGACTACAAGTATGATTTTTGCGACACTGAAACGGATTCTTTTAACTGCCCGTTATATTCACATTGGCGAGATATTGCATTATATATGACATCCACATTAATAGCGTCATTTAGGACGTCTGAATGCAAAAATATCTTGATACATTCGACTTTAGATCGGACGTAACTGACGAGTGTGGTGTAGAATATCACGTCGTTTGAAGACTTGTGAAAGGTAAAACCTGAAGAAGGCGTCGGGTTGGAATTTACGCTAGTAGTAATTAGAAATGGCCGTTCGTCACGACATAAGTTGCTTTCGTTTCAGGAAGTCAGCGATATATCAAACGCTCTACTTTCAGTTAGAACTTCCGAACTCGAAATCAAAACGGATATGATGGACAGTGCATTCAACAGAGCAAAGAGTCGGTTTTAAGCACTAAAAATGAACCAGGTGAGTTACTCATCTTGGAGGTACGTGTACATCTACCGATCCAGGCGACTAATACTGGTTGTGGAGTTCCTCAAGGGTCTGTCTTAGGGCCACTTCTACTTTCTCTCTATATCAAGCCATTGGCTGATGTCACAAACCTGCACCTACTGCATTAGACACGGCTATGCGGATGACACATTATATTTCATTTGAATATATTTGAATATAACTTGCAGTTTCCATATAGTGGGCAGATCATATTTGGTGCCTTGTATCATGTGATTAATATCAATAAATTACGGCACGGATTTCAAGCAAGTAGACCTATGTCAAACCGTCCTTAACTCGCGACGATATTGACAAGAACTTGCTGAAAAATGAAATGCCAGTGAGTCCACTCACTTAATTCACTTGAAATACGGTCTACATGGTCTATGTGCAATTTTTTTAGAAATGATTCGGATAACTGGCATTCGCAGCAGATTTCCCAAAAATTAACCGTTTGTATAATATGTGCAAAATACAATGAAAAATGGTATCATATCAAGTTACAGTGTCAAGCAGGTCGTATACTGGTTTGGGGCCTACCTGATATATATCAAAATGCTCAACTGGTCGACCTAACAATGACGTGCAAAATCAAAGTGTGAAGAAAAGAAGAAGATATCAATTAAAGATTTTACCTTCATCAATTTTGGGGCGATCTGTTTCTGAAAACAAACAAGTTGACACCTAAATTCGCCGCATTTAGTGGGGACTCAAACATATGACCTTGGCCATGTTGGCCGTAGCGGCTGAGGCAACCTCACCTCTGGTTTATTGTTTTTTATGAAGTGGGGGCGTCGTCACCCCATTACATGTACAGTCTTATTAAAAAATAAAAAAAACAGTGATGTTTCCTGTTCTGCTGTGATGGTCATTTATAAGTAAGCTTGCCATTTTTTAAACAAAAAATATGTTGCTTATATGCTGACATACCAAATTTAGAATTTTTGGCAAATTATCATGAAAATATTTGAATTTCAAAACATCAAGAAAAAACACAATTTTTAGAATCCCCAATTTTCATTTCAAAATTAGCTTGATATTATTCCCTGATGAGTTCTAAGAAATTCTACGAAAAAAGTTTCGAAAAATAGTTTCGAAATATCAAAACATCATCAGAAAAACATGCTATATTTTGGGGCCATTTTAAGATTTTCGTTAAATTCACTCTCTATTGAAGTACAAATGATGGGATACTAATAATCAGCATGAACTATTTTGTTATCATGATGAGTGACTGTTGACGAGGGAAAAATACGGAAACTATCGAATTTTGCAAAATATCAAATTCGTAATATTCTCACATATCTGGAAAATGAGAAATTATTTTTTAAAAGTTTCTTCGCAGGAATTCATAGGATCGCCTGGTGAATGATATCACGCTGATTTTAAATGAAAAATTCCGAATTTTCAAAAAATGATTTTTTTTAAAATTCGTATGTGATCCTTTCAACAACATTGTAGGACATAACATAATACATGTTGAGGTTGAAATCTTCGATATTAGCTGTCTTTTTACTTTTCAACAAGACTGTACGTCCGTCCGTCGTCCTCGTCCTCCGTCCGTTAACTTTCCCATTCCCGATCATTTAAATCAAAACTCTTGGGCTAATAAAATTTTTTTTTTATGTATGTTGGGGGTGACAAGAGGAAGATTTCCTTTCGAAAATGACCGCCCCCTGTTTCGATTTGCAATAATTGGCACCAGAGCATCTTGAAATCAGATTCCGTCAATTTCAGGGAACATTGTTGCTTTGACATGTTTGATCAATTTAATTAAATTCTGTATACCTGTTGAGGGAAAACCAACTCAACATACGAATGACTCAGAACAACAGTGTACTAACTGAGATCTTCATAATTTTGAGAAAATCGAATTTATTTTTTTCTATTCACAGTAAAACGACTGAAATGCATCAGAGAAATTTGTGGTTGTAACTACATGTAATATCAGTTAGAAGGTTATTGCACATGCAAATTTAATACATTTCCCATAACATGAGAATGGTAACTCATTTTCGACCAATACAGTCCTTCGGCCACGGCGGCAATCGCAGCGCCATATGCGCCATTCTCTTGACACGTTTTCAGTGGCGGCACCTAGCGGGAGAACGGATTATGAAAACCCACCATTTTCGACATCCCCTGTTCCACGCTGAATACCGTGGTTGTAGTGGAATGACACACCCAACATACAACACGAGTTTTGAGTACACATGCAGAGCTTCGCGTACGTAGCCTACCTTGTTTGTGGAAAATAACGACGTTTTGAGTGAATTATTAGCAATCTTCGGCTGCAGTAAATTTCGGCAGCTTCTCGGACGTGCCTCACGGAATCTGCACTCATTTGCGTGTTGACAAAAATTAACCTCTGTAACTTTCGTTGTTGTTTATCGATATCTTTCACATACAAAAAATTGAGTTGGTCCAGTCGGCCTGTCGTCTGCACGATATCCCATAATATGCCCCAAAAATCCCATGATTTCATCGATTATTATTTGCGAATATTTCTATTTTTAACTCGGGATTCCCTCGATTCGTGACGTCATAAATCACGTGATCGAAGTGCACGTGCGTTTGTTTACATAATTTGCCATCCACCAAGCCGTGTGAAAATACACAATGCAGCTTATAAATGAGTGGAAATCAACAGTTCACAGCATGCACTGTGTATTAATTTCTTCACCGCCGCACTCCAGTGTGGTGGTCATCTCATATCATGAATATAATTCCCCACTTCACTCTCTGATTGAGTCTGATTTGGCCTTGCTGATGGCAATAAAAGTGCCATAAACAACTCACTTGGCCTATAGATCGTTTTCACGACGTAACTCCGACAGTTACGCGTTACCCGATGACGTTACGCGTTTTGCCCACCAGCAGAAACGCAAAATGCAATGGCTGCTGGTGGGCAAAACGCGCAACGTCATCATGGCGGACACTGTCGGAGTTACGTCGTGAAAACGATCTATAGCCCATGTTTGATTCATTCAGAGTTCTTCTCTGCTTAATATTTGACTCTTTGCATTCTACATTTCTAGCAGTGGAAGGGTAGGCCTACTCAATAATGGGACCAAGATGATTTATAAAGGACAAATAAACCTACATGTAGGACAAATAAACAACAGTACGCCCTGACCATTTGTCGTGCACCAAGGCTGATATTCTATGTAGGCCCTACTGTAATAGTGGACTACCAAAGCCCATTGGTGGTATTGATTATCAGATTATTCCCTCAGTGGATAGATTAGGTACAAACCAGAAGGGCCAAGCAGCCAGCCTGGATCCAGAAAGCTGAAGATGTATTCCCTTGCACGGACTCCTTTTGCCAAATTAAGTACTGCCAGAGTCTCACTTTAGGCCAGAGGTAATGCTCGGGAGGTAATTGTGGCTGGGTTATCATCTGCATTCCTAAAATCATATCTTGTCCAGAGAAACAGATCCTACCATACAAATTTCCATTCAAAGAACATACTACAGGATGATCCATTGTTAAGGAATGAAATTCCTCTCATTTGTACTGTTCAAGTTGCTGGGAACTGAGATCCAAAAATGGGATTTTTACTTTGACTCAAGAATGCACCTTTTCATCTTTTGACTGACTGGCTAGGCTCCCTTGTTTTTCAGTGAACTAGGCATTATGTGTACCATGTAGTCATGACAGTCACCCAAGCCATCCAGAGTTATCGGGACCAGGCGTATGATAATTCTGGTGATGGTAATGAATTTTTTTGCAGAGTGCAGAGGGAAGGAGGCAGAAATTGTAGGGGAGACCGGGGCTGGTTGTAACACTTTTTCTTTTGAGGTCGATTACTTCCTAATTACAGGAGGTATTTATAACCTGCTTGGTCTTTTGAATATTTGATATCAATGGTCACTTGTGCACTAAACAAAGTTTAGCCATCTCTATCCATGTCTCTGAAAAATGGGTCCAAAGTCGAGTGGTACCACCTGCCCCGTCAAAAAATTTCGGGGTTGGTTGTAACACATCTCATAAAGTGAGCATGGCAAATTTCCCTTTACTTCTTCATGTGTTTTTCAAAACGACACGGGTATTTGTCTCCTAAATAAACTTCTAAACACAGCAAATCCGTTCTTCTTACAAAAAATAATCGATTGAACAGTCTATAGGATGAGGGGTGAGGATTGATGAAAACCTTAATTTTGCCTATCTCCAAGTGGTGAGGTAAGCAATTTGGTTTTTTGCCATTTTATCAAAACCTGAAAAAGTGAGATAGGCAAATATCTTAGCAGGGTGACGATGTTATCATGTTTGTTACAACCAACCCCACCTATAGTTCAGGTCAAATATGGGCTGCAATACCAAAGCATGCGGAAGTGGGCCTTATCACTCTGGACCAGTTGTACAGGCTTTACATCATTATTCAAATAGTATCCAAACCAACTTCTAAAACTGCACAGGCAGTGAAGCAGAAGAGATTTTCTGATCAGGTCATTTTTTACTTTCATGTACTAAAAACGGTTTTTGTCGATTTTTTGGAAAGTCAATTCGGACATTCAGATGCCCTTTAGTACAAAGGTGGCCGGTATCAATGTCAATATATGTTAGGAAACTCAGCCCTTCCCAGTGGATATTCAAGGAAATATTAGCTCTGTTACAACCTACCCCTGTTACAACCAGCCCCCGTCTCCCCTATTATTGACGTTATGTTATTAAAAGGAAAAACAAAGTGAAATGTGTTGGATAATGTGTGGATGAATTGAAAAACAGCATCATCGTTGGTATGTCATGGTTTGCTGCTGCTATTGGTCGATTGAAGAGGTACATTCACATGGTAGGTGACAACTGTGGCCAAAAGATGGCAATACACAATAAAAGCTGTCGCTGGTGCTGTCTGAATCGCAACTCGCGGGCGTACAAAGAAACTTTGTACGGCAGCTCGTTGCTATTTAATCCTCGCATAGGCGTAGGCCTAGCATAGCCAGCCTTAGCCAACTGTGGCAGGGCCTAGCTAGGCTGTCACAAAACTGGGTAAATTGTTGTGTATAGTTTTAACAGATACATGCATTAAAATTGAAAGTCAATAAATAGTTTCATTCTTTGTGGTTTTTAGAAAGGATTTCCCATTGTGTGTTCTTGTATGTGTATGAGTCAGCAGTGTGCGATCTTCAGTAGTGTTTTCCTTTAATTTCTTACATGTCAAATGCAATTTTCATGCAGAAGGAAGACTAATTTTCCATTTTGGAGTGTAAAAATGACTCTGGAGGCCATTTTTAACAAAAAAAAACCCAAAAAAATTTTTGAAAAAAATTTTTTTTCAAAAAAAGTTTTTTTTTCAAATTTTTTTTCTACCCCCTGCTTGAAAATCCTGGCAGAAAGCCTGACATGCACAACATGCAACAATGTGACTATAATTTCGTGATGCCCCCCTCCCCCCCGCCTAAGGCATATAAGTTTCAGCTAAATCTTATTTTTTCGGATTGCAGGACCAGCAACGTCAACCCCAGTACTGGTACGCTACGCTTCAAAGTACAGTTCAACTTGAAGGTAAGATTAAAATATACACTTGTGCCTGATTTCACAACTAGGGTGTTTGGCATCAGCGTTTTCATTCATGGTTTTTCAAAAGAATATTTGAATGCTCAAGAGGCCTTGTTTAGAGTCGTTCACCTCTCCTTTTGTCCTTCTGACCTGGACATAAACAGAGGGATGTTAACCGTGTGTTGTTATCCTGTAGGTTTTAACACCGCTGATCCAGTACTGTACAGGCTGGCAGCAAAACAATGCTTTTCTAGGCATTTAATCCAAATAACTATGAATTAAAATATGCTGACATACCTAAATGCCCTTTGTGAAATCAGCTGATCGCCATAGAGGCCGATAAAGATAAATGATGTGTTTGTTGCTGATTGCATCCAAAATAAATTTGGGTCAAGTACTAGAGTATAACAGGACAAGACATGGGAAGTGCATGGAACATATGCATTGAATTAACCAGCAATGGATGGAGATGTGTTCCACCAATTGGCTAAAACCAAAAACACAAAAGTGCAATAACTCCTGACTTAATGACTGGATCATGTCCAAATTTTGATCACAGGTGTACATGAATCTAATGAGGATAACATTTATAACAAGGAGGTTCCTGGTTTGACCTACTTTTCAAGGTCACAGAGATGAAAGTTCAAAATTGTGCCTTTTAGTGGCACATTTCGTAATTGCTGGAGCTATCGACCCAAAACTTGGTAATTTTTTTTACTGCAATATCATAATGACCTATGACACTAAGTTTGATTCTTGCATATGTCTTGGCTTGACCACCGGGTGGCCAAAACCTAACACACACTGTGGTAATTGAAACTACATGTACATGTAATGACTGGATCATCTCCAAATTTTTATCGTAGGTGTACATACATGTACATGTACATCTCATGAAGATGCATGAAACATATTTGTGATTTGATGTACATTTACATGCTCACCCAGTACATTCAAGCAATCACTATGCATAGTAAAGTGCAAATGTGCTCTTCATGACCTGTTTTAACAATTATTGTTTCCTTTTTTGTAGCAATGCCTAAATACAAACGAGGGAGATGCACTGCTGCTGCTGCCGCAGCTTTTAAAACAAAATCAAGGGCAAGTCAGTCTGCAACTGCTGGATTCAAAAACCGGAATCCAACTTCACCTCTTGAAAGAAATACAGCTTTTGCTGTGCCAAAAACTACAGCTTCTGCTGTGCCAAAAACTACAGCTTCTGCTGTACCAAAAACTACAGCTTCTGCTGTGCCAAAAACTACAGCTTCTGCTGTGCCAAAAACTACAGCTTCTGCTGTGCCAAGAGAATCCGCAACGTTGACCACACTAAAACCTTCGCCTGATGTTAGTACATGTATGACTCAAAAACCAGACGTCATAAAAACTGCAGATTGTGGAACAACATATGCAGATATTGTACAGAACAAAAATTCAACACAGACTGATTTGCCCTGTGCTAATACTCTGCCTCGAGACATGCAGCACAATAATCCATCCATTGCCTCTCCTCGACCAACTCAAACCCCACGGACAGTTCAACAAGTATTTTGGTTCATACCACCATCAGTTACTTGGCAGGAAAGACAAATTGAATACTTGACAATCCTCAATCCAGAACCCATGCAGTGTGTCAGTAACATTTCACACAGATTACCAGTGTCTACAGGTTCAGAAATATTAAACAACAAACAGCCAACATCATTTAGAAAGGTACTTGGAGATGGGAATTGTTTCTTCCGCTGCATTTCTTATTTAATCTTTGGTACTGAAGAAAATCACCGCCTATTGAGAATGCTAGTCTGTAGAACAATACAAAACCAACACCCATTCAATCAAAATTCAACTGAATATCTTCAACATTCAAACATGTTTCAACTGAATACATGGGCTACTGAAGTAGAAATAGCTGCTGCAGCTAGATTATTGGGCACGGACATATATGTATACACCCCATCCAATTCACAAACAAAGTACACCTGGCTTCGCTATCCGAAAGATTCTCTCTCAAATATTCCCAAACAAGAAACAGGCCTCTATCTTACTAATACTAATGGAAACCATTTTGATGTAGTATTGAATATTGCAAAAACACAGCATAATGCACCTTCAATACAAAAATTGCATCATCAACAAAGAAATATGGCTGAAAAACTTCAAAAGGAATTAGACAATCAACTACACAAATGTGACATAGTAATAAAACAACATTCGCATGCTGAAACCAACGTCAACTTCAGTCAAAGCAAACAGGTTGTTCATGCCAGTAGAAACAAGAAGTATTATCAAAAAATGAAAAACGACAGTAGCTTCTTAAAAAGAAAACAACTGCAGCAAAAAACATACAAACAGAAGAAAAAACTTCTTCTTACTCAGGAACACCACCACAAAAATGAATTCATGTCAAATCAGCAACAAAATGAACCCATTTTTCATGCTCAACTTGACCCCCTACTTCAGAAGGACATTCCCCAGCAAACAACATCAACTCTCCAAAATCATGTCACAACCAAGCGACCAGTATCAACCAGTTCTGATGGATATGACAAACCAACTAAAAAAAGAAAAACCGAACAACTACCAAATGAGTCCCAGTCATCCACTGACTCACATCAACAAGCAGAATATGACCATATCATTAAAAAATTTCACAATAAGATTAATTCTGGGCCAGAGTATATATGTACTTGCTGTGATCAAATGTGGTACAAAGAAAGTGTTGTTTGTGTGGACAACATAAATCTCACTGCATTTTCAGAAGAACTAACAAACAAATGTATTTCACACTCCACAAGCAAAGACAACAAAGAATGGCTCTGTGTTACCTGTCACCAGAATATGAAGCAAAACAAGGTACCTTCGTTAGCAACATCAAATGGTTTCAAATTTCCAAACAGACCTGAAGAATTAAATCTAACCCATTTAGAAGAAAGGCTCGTAGCTCCTCGCATTCCATTCATGCAACTTCATCATTTACCACGTGGTAACCAATATGGAATTCATGGTAATGTTGTTAATGTACCAACAAACGTCAACCAAACAGTTAATGTGTTACCTAGACAAATAGATGATGCAGGGACAATACCACTGAAATTAAAAAGAAAAATAGCATACAAACACCATGTAGATTACCAAGCAATTAGACCAAATAAAGTCCTTAAAGCCTGCAGTTGGCTATCAGCACACAGCGAACTATACAAAGAACAAAACATTTCATTTGATAGTAATTGGACTTTCAAGCCCATGGAAACCATTGCAGAAGAAACAGATGAAAGTGACACTGTACAAACTCACAACAATAGTAACAATCTGTCTGATAACACTCAAACAGAACATTTACCAGCAAACAAACAAAAACAAGATGATGATGATGATGATTGGAATGAACTACAGGATAATAATCAACCAAGCACCTGTAATTTAGATACTTTGCTAAGTAATCCAACCTCAAGTGAATTAACTGACCCAGACAACACAGTAACTTGTTTAGCTCCAGGCGAAGGCAATCATCCGTTATCTGTTTTCTTAGACACATATTCTGAAGAACTAGCCTTTCCTACTTTATATTGTGGACAAAAAAAACCACACAACAAGAAGTCTAAAGAAAAAAAAATACATTACAGTGAGGAGTGTAAATCAGAATTGCGACGATCAGACAGGCGAGTTGCTAGTCATATTCCCAACATTTTTTTCAAACTCAAAAAATTGCAGATGCAACAAGTTCTCAATAAATCCCATATTTGCCTCAGGCGATTCAAAAATGAAAAAAAATACACCGCAGGAGACCTAAAAGATGAAAATGCTCTAAAAAGAATAATTCATTTAGATGATGGCTACAAAATATTCTGTGATCTACGGGACTCACCAGCATATCTTGAAAAGGCAAAAAAAGATGTCTTTGCCATGATTCGTCAAATAGGCTTACCAACTTGGTTCGGATCCTTCTCATCAGCTGATACACACTGGACCCACATTTTGAAAATTCTTGGCCAAACTGTTGACAAAAAGGACTATACGGATGAAGAAATTAGTCAGTTTACATGGCAAAAAAAGCAAGAATTGCTTCAAAAAGATCCTGTAACACTTGCTCGTCACTTCGATCATCAAGTCAAAATCTTTATTGCTGATGTGTTATCTGACGTTTCTGCTCCTGTAGGACTTCTCCAAGATTACATGTTTCGGGTGGAATTTCAATGCAGAGGCAGCCCGCATATTCACATGCTTATGTGGATTGCAAATGCACCAAACCCTGACTCAGACAGCTCTGAAAAAATCACTGAATTTGTTGACAAATACATCTCATGTAGCAAATCAGATATAGATGAACAACTAGTAAAGTTGCAGATGCACAAACATTCCAAAACCTGCAAGAAAAAAAATCATGCTGCTTGCAGATTCAACTTTCCCCAACCACCTTTGCCAAAAACATACATATTGTTACCCTTAACTGATGAGTTCTCACCAGAAGAAAAACAACAACATATTTCACACTGGAAAAAAATCCACAAAATTCTCAATGATATGAAAGATGGCATGGATATTACCTTTGAAACATTCCTCAGTGATTATATCCAATTAGATTTCGACCAATACATTCTAGCAATACGTTCAAGTCTTCAAAGAAGAACTGTCTTTTTGAAAAGATCCCCAAATGAAATCCGAATCAATAATTACAACCCAATTCTATTGAAAGCTTGGCGAGCAAATATGGACCTGCAGTTTATATTAGATGCCTATTCCTGTGCAATGTACGTTGTCAGTTACATAAGCAAATCAGAAAATGGCATGAGCGGTCTCATGTATAATGCTTGTAAAGAAGCCAAAGAAGGCAACATGGATTTAAAGCATCAAGTGCGTCATATTGGAAATGTATTTCTGAATCACGTAGAAATTTCAGCTCAGCAAGCAATCTATTTAATTCTAGGAATGTCACTGAGAAAGACATCACGCCAAGTCATTTTCATAAACACATCTCCGTTGCAAGATCGTACTGTATTCTTAAAATCTGCATCTGAACTTTCGCAGCTTCCTGATGAATCAACAGATATTGAAGCTGATAACATTGTTAAAATGTATTCTAGAAGACCTGCAGAGTTAGAACAAATCTGTCTTGCACACTTTGTTGCACACTATTATAAGTCACCAAAACAAGCAACAGAATCTGATGCTGCTTTAGAAAGCAATGAAGATTTGAAACAAGTCAAACTTTCAGATGGAAAATATATGACAAAACGCAAGCAAGCTGCTATCATTCGCTATGTCAATTACCATGAAGAGCAAGACACAGAAAAACACTTTCGAGAAGTTCTCATGCTTTTCCATCCATGGAGACAAGAAACAGATCTCATTCAATCATATGGTTCATATGAAAATAAATATCAACACTTATCTGAAAATGAACAAGAACATTTAGTCAAAATGCAGAATCGCTACCATTACCAAGATAAACAAAGAGAAATCAATGTGAATATTCTAGATGATGATTTGTCAGATGCTTGGGACAAAATTGCTCCAGAGACACGACTCAATGAGTGTGAAGATCAAAATGTTGGCATTAACCCAGTTACTGGTGACATTGCAGCACTACATCCCATGGGTGATCCACAACACACCACATACGACATAGCAGAAGATATAGGCCTCAAGCCAACCAATACTTCAGTCTCAATTGAAATCATACAGGACAAATTGAATCAAGACGATTACTTGCAACTCATCCGTCAGTTGAATACCAAACAACGTGAATTCTTCAATCATGTTCTTCATTGGGCAAAAACACAAGATAAACCAATGTACATCTTCCTTTCTGGTGGAGCAGGAGTTGGCAAATCAAAACTAATTTCAGCATTGTATCAAGCTCTTCTTCGGACATTAAATGATAAACCCGGAAACAATCCAGATGATCCTAAAGTTCTTCTTGCTGCTCCTACAGGTAAAGCAGCTTACCTAATCCACGGCAACACTCTTCATAACTTATTCCAGATTCCTGCAAACCAAGGATTCCAATATACGAAACTAACAGCTGACAAACTAAACTCTCTAAGATGCAAATTCAGGAAGGTCAAATACCTCATCATTGATGAAATATCCATGGTTGGCAATAAATTATTTAATTTCATCAATTCACGTTTACAAGAAATAACTGCTTCAACTGTACCATTTGGTGGAATCTCAGTCATTGCTGTTGGTGATCTATTCCAACTGAAGCCTGTATTTGACAACTGGATTTTCAAAGATCTTACACATCAGTATGCATCACTGGCTGTTAACCTCTGGCAATCACACTTTTCACTATTTGAGCTTACTCAGATAATGAGACAAAAAGATGATCAAACATTTGCCCAACTGCTCAATCGCCTTCGTGAAAACGTACATACTGAAGAAGACATCAATCTCTTGAACACAAGACTGATCAAAAATGACAGTTGCTCAATTCCAACCAATGTACCATTCCTTTTCCTCAGCAATAAACAAGTCGATCAACACAATACTAGCATTTTCTACAATACTGATAGTACTTCCCAAATTTCCGTGCAAGCCACAGACACTGTAGTTGGCGATATCTCAAAATCAGTCACTGATAAAATCCTCTTCATTGCAAAAACTATTGACGATCCATCAAAAACCCAAAATCTGCCACTACTCTATACTTCGGGAATTGGTCACCGAAATGAAATCAGCACAAATGTAGATGTTTCTGATGGTTTATCAAACGGAGCTCCATGTATCATTAAAGCTATTCAAAAACAACCAAACAATCAAACCATCATAATTTGGGTCCAATTTAATGATCAAGCAGTTGGACAAACCTGCAGACGAAAATATGCCAGTATATTCACATCAAATATAAACAAAACGTGGACTCCAATATTCCAAATTCAGCGATTATTTCCAGTTGGAAAGTACAAAAATGCCAAAGTACTAAGAACACAGTTCCCACTACGTGCAGCATCAGCAAAGACAATACACAGATCACAAGGAGATACATTTCAAAGCGCAGTGGTAGACTTATCAGGTCGCGCTTTTGATCATTCTCATTATGTAGCCCTCAGCAGAGTCACCAATCTTCAAAAATTGTTCATATCAAATCTAAACGCTACAAGTATACGCTGTTCTACAGAAGTCAAGCTTGAAATGAACAGGTTACGAAGCCAAGCACAACTTACTTCCTGTGTCCCATCCCTTGACAACTTGCCACCAAAAGCAACCACAGTTGTTTATCACAACACCCGTTCTTTGGCTAAACATTTCCATGACTTGCATGCCGAAGCCATAGTACCAAAAGCTGATATAATCATTTTGTCTGAAACNTATACTTCTCACCAGACAGTACTGTACCCAACATTGCATCTTTCATGAATGAACTTCTTAAAATCTCCCCACATACTGAGACAACAGTTATCTTAGGAGACTTCAACATAAATCTTTCACAAGCAACTGACCAAGCAACACTATTAAAAGCTACAGTATTCAGTAAATACACTCAACTAATTCAAAAACCTACAACCAATTATGGCAGTTGTCTAGACCACATCTACACAAATATTACCAAGCCCATAAAATCAGGTACACTTGAATCATACTATAGCGACCACAAGCCAATATTCATAGTATGTCCTTCATAGCCGCAATGCCAATATTATTTCACTTGTGTACACTACATTCTTCCATTTCAGTCAGAATCATAGATTCATTGTCTTTTCCTTCCAGATATTTCACTGTACATTCATGATCAGATCTCAAATCTTATCACTTTTCTTCAACTTTCACCTTTCAGCTATGGCTACTAAAAGAACAATACCGGTACCTGGAACTTCTCACCAGTGGAGCTCACCAGGAAAGCAACCAAAATTAGAAGGTAAGATGTTCAATCAACTGATTATAACCTCATACAGTTACACCCAACCAAAGCATAACTTGTACTCAAGATACTTGTCAGGATTAATATTGCGTAAATTCTGCTGATTCTTAGGCTATTTTTGCACAGTTCATCGGCTATTTTTCAGGAGTTAATTTCAACAAGGTCCCTCAGTTTCAACGTCTCGAAAACTGAAGGGTGTCAACTCTGATCAATACACCAGTTATGATTGTCATCTAGTTGTACATGTAATTATTTGATTTATCCTCTCTTTCCAGAGACTGATGTAATCGGCTACATCCACAAGTTATCACCAATGAAAGGACGGAACAAAAATTTCTTTGACTTCCACCTCCAAACAGAAAATGGAACCAAAAGAGCTGTTTGCTTTTCAGTAGCAAAACAAAATATCCTGAAGAAGTTGGAGGTCAACAGAACGCCTGCAAAATTCTCGTCCCTGAAAGTACAATTTTCAACAACAGCCGATAAAGAATATCTCATCAAAGATAAAACCGCCATTACTCCTACAGAAACAGATTTACAATATGACGAATCGCTCACCTATCCTCATGTGGATGTCCATGAATTAGATACAGTGCCAATTGACAAAGAAGTCACAGTGAGTGCGAAAGTCATCCATATCGACAAACCAAAGACCGTAACGTTTACGAATTCCAGTGGCGAAGAAACTACAAAGACCATCCAAAATATAACATTAGCACAAAACAAAGCTACCACGATGTTGGCTCTTTGGGAAGATCTGGTAGACACTACAACACTCAACAACTGCTACCGATTCCAGCCTGTGAAACTCCGTCTCGATAACGATGATGTCCGGTACATAACAGCAACGCCCAACACACAGCTGACTGAATTAGATCAAGATGCAATCCAAACAGACTCGAACATTGAATATCTTCCCAGTCCACATGTTCAAAACGAACAACTGATTCAAGGCCAGATAATTGCCGTCAAGGACTCCTCATCGTACAATAAATGCATTGCTTGTTCTAGAGCTTTCCATGCTGACTTGGATGATGCATCGGAACTAATCACGTGCCCACACTGCCAAACCAGCATTCTGGCTGGTTTCGCCACTCCAGAAACAATCATCACATTTTTGTTCAAAACCACGTCGTCACTTCTGTCCGAAGTTCTTCAACTCACAGCCCACTCGGAAGTGATCAACATGCTGCTGACGGACCACCCACCTCCAGAAGGAATGACTGCACATAGCTTGTTTCAGGACAAAGCTAAAACATCGTTGTATTTTCTCAAATTGCCACGACTTAAATTAGCGTACAACAAAAAAACGATGAAAGTATCTGTGGCAACTATCTTGTCAGCTTCCGACACCTCTGATCAGTCATAAGCCTGCATTCACACCAAAAGAGTGCAGCACATTTATGAGATCAGCATCGTCATGTCCCACGTGTCATTTTGGAACGTCATGACGCAACTCTAACAAAAAACAGTTGTTTCAGCAAAACTATTCAATTTTCTTTCACCTTACCTCACATCACAACATCATCAAACAACATGCAGAGCATCATGACGCTCACCTGTATGATGCTACACTCTTTTGGAGCAATAGAGTCTCGTCTGCAACAATGCTCAATTCCAACTCATTTATAAGTATTCCTTCTCACAAAATGTAATTTTCACAGCTTACTCCAGATCAAGATGACATCTGTACCAATTACTTTTCCTTTTCAATACATGTACCATACATCTACTTTTAACAATTCCACATGTACAGTCATGGACATTAGTTTATCTACAGGCTTCCTGCCAGGATTTTTTTATGGGGGGAGGGGGAACAAAGAGTACATTCGACAGAACTGCTCGTCAAAAACATAAATTTTGACTTTGTATCAAGGAGACATTAATCACCTTATTGGTCATATTCCTGTAACAAAATTTTGGAAATTTCTAAATACATGTATCGTAATTATGTAATAGCTCATCAGAAAAAATACTAAAAATCTAACTTTATTATGTAATATTTTTCAGATTTTTGTTGTAGATGTGATAGAGTGAAATTTTCTAAGAATTTTGGCCTTTGTTTCGTCTAAACTATGTTGACTGCTTGCTGAGATATTTGAGATTATCAAAATTTTGATATAATTTGTGATTTTCGTGTTTTGTAGCAAATTTGGATACCATTAATAGATAAAGCTAACCTCACGATATGGATTTATGAAATTTGGAACTTTTCGCCTTAACTAGGCAGAAATATTGCAAATTTTTCAAAGTATCAAAATATTGATATTTTGAAAAACATACTTCTAACCACTTTTGGTTAAACGTTCCAAAACTTCATACTTCTTCATTTTTAGGTCAACTCTGTCTTCTGATATCAAACTTTTGTGTGAAAATTGAAAAATCTCAAATTATCAAAATTTTGATAATCTCAAATATCTCAGCAACAACTCAGCAGATTTTGGTGAAACAAACTCCATGATCCTTACAAGGTTCCACTCTATCTAAAATACAACAAAAGTCACAAAAGAATTACGTAATAAAAATGTTGATTTCTAGGACTTTTTCTGATGAACAAAATATATTTACAATATTTCCAAATTTCCAAAATTCTGATGCAGCAATATGACCAACAAGATGTACTTTCATATGGAATAATCTGTCTTAAAATCAGCCCAGTAGTATTTGAAATATTAAACTTATCAGGTGTAGATAAACTAATGTCCATGACTGTACATCACCTGTGTAGGCCCTACAAAGTTCTGTTTGTTACTTTTCTTTCCCAATACATGTAATTATACATACCAAATGCTGTTTCCTTCTCATAACGTGTAATTGTCCACATCTAACAGACACATGTCCCAATCACTCTTTAGTTTTAACCATTATTTCACATGTAGATGACATGTATACTACATCCATTCTTGTTTGTGGAGTTTCCTTCCCACTACATGTACGTACAACAATGTAATTTTCACATCTGGCCCACATATTCATATGTACATGTAATCATGTGTGCGAACTGCTCAGTCATTATCACAACATGTCATTTAACTCTTCACATGTAAATGACATGTGTCCCAATCACTCTGTCCTTCTCAGTACATCTACATGTACTTTTAACAATTATTCCACGTGTAGATCACATGTGTACTAGATTCTGTTTGCAAGGTCTCTTTCCCAGTACAACATCTACATGTAATTTTCACAACTCCTTCACATTCCAAAAAAGTACATGTAATCATGTGTAACAGGTGCTCTTTCCATCTCACACCATGTAATTTTAACAGTTACTCCACATGTAAATGACATACATGGCAAGCGTGCTCTCCTGTGTGATTTGTCAACAGTTATTCCATGTGTACATGTAGATGACATGTCTAATTGGTCCTATTTGTGAGATTTTCTTCCCAGTACATGTAATTTTACAGTTGTTCCATGTACCAACTGCTGCTTACTCCTCAAAATACATAATTTCAACAATTCATCCATGTAATTTGCTGCCAAGTGCCAACTTCTTATTACACATTTACCAAGTCTTATTTGCTTCCTAGTAATTAATTCGTCCACATGTACATGACAGTGTACCAAATGTAGTTCCATTCCCAGTGCTGTAATTTTAACTGTCATTCAATGTAGAAATTACACATGTACCAAGACTGTTTCCTTCCCAGGAAACATCATGTCAGCAGTTCTTCCATGTGGACCATGGCCCATATTCTACAAAGTTTCCTCAACTCTCCGATTTACCTACTACAGCTATTCTTAAGAATATGAAATAGAGATCGAGTGGCATCAAACAGCTATTCTTAACACAGCAAAATACAAAAGCTTAAGTAGACCTCGGAGTTAAGGACGCTTCCACAATACCGACCATGGTGCTCTTTCATTCCAAATCACAGTATACAAACAAACTACTTTTTTTTACTTTCTACTTCCTTTATTCTATTTACATGTACTAGTCATTTTGCTACAAAAGAAATAAACATGTTGTCTAGTAACAATTCATACACTTTCCATTGTTTCTGTTCTCTCTAAATTTCCATTCTCTCTACATGTCGTCTAGCCTAGTAACAATCCTTACTCTCTCCATTGTCTCATCATCCCCTAAAAAAACCCAAGACCCCACACATTCCATTTTATGTGCATTACCATCAACAAGATCTCAAATGATTCCTCATTCTACCTGCACAAGTCTTCTATAGAGGCTATGCATTGACGTCATCAAATGACATCATCAGTGGGTATGACGCCACGCTGGATACAACTGCGCAGGTAAAAACCGTCAAAAGCGCTGCACAGTTCATCCAACATGGCGTCACGCTGACTGATGACGTCACATGCATAGCATCTATACCATCAAAACACAACAAACAGGCAAGCCTACGGCATCTCCGATGCCTCTAGTT
>NMRB01000618.1:236262-252466 GCA_002633025.1 Notospermus geniculatus
GGTGCGAGCATGAAGCCGCAACGTCACGGTAGTGTGATCGTTGACGTTGATACGGTCGCAGCGCCATCAAATAGTAGAAAAAGAATGGCTACAACCCCATTGCAATAGGATATGGAGCTTGAGTGTAATGGTAATCAGTGCATAATTTTGTCCTCCAGGGGGCGCCAGCTGACAAAGTAGAAAACAGCAGTATTTGAATTTCCCGCGCCAGTTACTTGAATGTGTGTACATGTGTGGGGGCAGTCACAGAAACATGGCGGTGCTTGCACTTTCTAAAGTGAATCAAGTTGAAACATGCCTACCAGTAGGCTATAATCATCGCATAAAATCCCGAGCATCATCGATCTCGGCTTTATACATGTCATTTCAAGTCTTCGACTCGGGCTGCTTGTTCCACGATGATCGTACACATTTTCGTTTTTGTGACCTGACCATGATTGCGACACTTGATGCCGAATGTTCCGTCGTAGCGCAGGCAATCGCAGTGTGACCTGATATCCGCATTAGTCACCAATTAGGCATGGAAACTGTTGCTACACATAAAAGAATGAGTTGAAGTATGGTATCTTACTTGACGAAGTTTAAGCCGCCCATACACGTTCAATATTATTGCACAATATGAGGACTAAAATGGACCAATCTTTCTTCCACCCATCATGCCTAAAGCACATGCCCTATTTTGGGCCCCATATTGTGCAATAATATTGACCGTATATGGCCCGCTTTAGTAATGGTGTCACAACGTGTCGAACTTCTCAAGTGATTGAAAGGATCGCGGCCATTTTTAGCTCACCTGGAGGAGCTTTTGTCGTGGTGCAGCGTTCGTCGTCCGTCGTCGTTGTCGTTGTCGTCGTCCGTTTTTAGCAGAGCACGTTTCGTAACCGCTGGGGCTATTGACCTAAAACTTAGTACATATATACCCCTAGGTCATAATGACTTATGACACCAAGTTTCGGTCCGATTCGATTGCTGGGTGGCCAAAACCAAAAACACAAAAAGTGCAATAACTCCGGAACTAATGACTGGATCATCTCCAAATTTTTATCGTAGGTGTATCTAATGTAGATACGTATCATATGTAATGGGTTTTTGATGTGACCTAGGTTTCAAGGTCACAGAGATCAAAGTTCAGAATTTTGCCTTTTGATGGCCCGTTTCCTAACTGCTGGGGCTATTGACCTGAAATTGGTCCATATATACCCCTATGTCAAATGACCTATGACACCAAATTTCAGTCCGATTTCATTCTTGGCTTGGCTACCAGGTGGCCAAAATGAAAACTCAAAGCCCAATATTTCCTAAACTAATGACTGGCTCGTCTCCAAATTTTCATCATCGGTGCATCTAATATGTGAACACGACATCTAATGGGTTTTTGATTTGACCTACTTTTCAAGGTCACAGAGGTCAAAGTTTAAAATTTACTCAAGCGAGAATGTTTTGACCATGAAATTTTGACCAAAATCATATTACCCAGGAATTCAAACTCAAGGCTTGCCCTGGAACATTTCATTTAACATTTGTGATTTGTTTTTCTGGTACATTTCATCCAGGTGAGCACATGGTACATGGACCATTTCATTTACTGATAAATATAGTGTGGCGCAGAGATTGTGATTCAATATGACCAATCAGAAGGCGTCCTCAAACATAACGTCGAATATTTCACAAAAAATCGTACAAAAACGTCAAAACCGGTGAAACTATTCCTTTTTTTTATTAAATTCGGGACACGCTTTGACCTCCAAATGATTTGAATACACATCAGTAGTCAATAGTCTGCGTGAGAGATTAGGCGAAAAGTCGGAGACAAGATTGAACAATGCGAAAAGTGTCATCATTTTTGTGGTGAGAATGCCTGAATGCTAGCTCGCCAATAAGAGGACTTCTTGAAAATGGTAACACCAGCAGAAAGATTCCAGAAATGTAGGTGTACATGTACACTCTTGATCATAAGTAAATCCGCACCAGATATTCTTGATTTACTCGATAACTACTAATTATTTTCCCCCAATTTTTGGGCATGTGAAAGCCACATGCACTGTCTAACACATCCCGCTTCAATTATTCAAATCGGCCAACATCCCTGTCTTTCACAGCAATTCAAAGACGGCAGGGTGGTTTGGAGGTTTCACCAACTTAAGTTTTCATCAAACTTTTCACCTGCACAACCTCCAGCCTTGGTCATTAAGCGACAGTCCAGTAAAAATTTTCCAAAAATATATCAAGATCTCGCCAAAAATTGCATTTTTGTCCAAAACCTCAGCACATGCTTGGCAACCAGTGAACCCAACTATGAGGTGGTCCCTTTGACATGTCCCCAATCAATGCCCTGAATAGGAGCTGTCAGCGAGTTGACCACTAGGTGTCACTAGGGCCCAATTCAATGCATCTAGCGGACCCAGTCATTATCGATCGAGCAGCGATCATAATAGATTTCCTGTACATTTGGTCCGCTAAGACTGTGCTGCCATCTGTTAGCAATATGCGCGGCTGACTGCTCCTATTGAATGTGGGCTAGCTGAACAGGCCAATTGTTATTCAAAATCACTGTGGCTGGAGTAACACCAACCACAACAGATCAATTTCATGCTTTGATACCTTTCAATCATAGTTCAATTCAAAATGCCCGGCCACCAAAACACAAACAGCGTCCCGTTTACATAGTATGGCGAGGGGGGATCTCGTAGTTGAGTTCACTGGGTTGCCAAGGAAGTGGTGAAGTTTTGGACAAAAATGCATTTTTTGGCGAGATCTTGATATATTTTTGAAAATTTTTCTCTGGTCTGTTGCTTAAATGACCAAGGCTGAAGGTTGTGCAGGTGAAACGTTTGATGAAAACTTCAGTTGGTGAAACCTCCCAACAACCCTGCCCGCTTTGAACTGCTGTGGAAGACAGGAATGTTCATCGATTTGAATTCAAACGGGATGGGTTAGACAGTGCATGTGGCTTTCACTTGCCCAAAAATTGGGAAAAAATAATGAGTAATTATCGAGTAATTCAAGAATACCTGGTGGGGATTTACTTATGATCAAGAGTGTACATGTGTATGGTAGACATGATGGAATTTGAAGTGAAAACGGTCAAAGGTAAAAACTGTGCCATTTCAAATGCGAGTTCTCAGTAGGCCTACAACTTCTACACAGCATAGACAGCTTGTTCCCCCGCGCCTCAGCGCGGGGAGTTAGTTTTGGCTTTCTGTGCATAGGACGCTAGCTCACAGAGATTGCACTCGATTCGAATGTCTAGCTTTCTTAGCCGTCAGTTCTCATTAACACTGTTCTTTTTTCTAGGGATTCATTTACTCTATCAAAACAAATTGTAATCTAACAGTCCACATTGTTTGCAGGCTGACTTTTTTCGAAAATAATTCATTGTTCATGCCATAATTTCTCTGCTCAATGCGTACCCCGATAGATGACGTCATTATCTTCTCTGCCTGTTCCCACCCGGAACACTTCGGGTCTTTTTTAGGCCTACTTTGTTCTTAGACAGCCGTAAACAAAGGAAGCTGACTGTATCCTCAGAAACAGGTCATAGCGATAGGCCAAATGGTTTTAGGCCTACATTCCTATGAATAGGATTCATCTGTACACTGTGGAAATGTGGTGATCAGAGTAGTTGGCTTGTGACCTTACGTAAGGCACTTATTTCCTACTGATTCTGCATCTGCTGATTGGGCTAGGAAGCAACTTGTGATCATTCTTGTATTAGGGAGATCAGGGGGCTGAACTTATGTAGGCCTACACAAAATTACTGTTCTTATATCCCAGTAAAACTGTCACCTTAAAGGGCCTCTAGAGGCAGCTCGCCATTAGGCTGCTATCAGTACCGGTTCTTCGGCCAGGCGGCGCCACTTTAACGTAATAATCACTAGTACGAGGTATTCAACCCCCGGGCCCCCCACTCCTTAATTGGGTACACATACATGCTCGTTCCTGAGTTTGAAAAGGACCCCCTTATGGAAGGAACCGAGGGAAATTTTCCACCCCTTTCTGCGGGCTTTTTTCATCCAATTGGACCCCCTAACAAAAGGAACCGAAAGATATTTTCACCCCCTTTTCGGGATTTTTCATGCAATTAGACACCCTAATTTTGAAGGAACCAAGGGATTTTCACCCCCTTTTTACAAGCTTTTTCATTCAGAATAGGACTTTTTCATACCCCTTTTTACGATTTCTTCGGGAAGAGAACCTTTTGCCCCCTTTTGAAGAATTTTTCAGGAGAAAAGTCATTGAAAGTACCCCTATTTTAAGTGTTTTTCGGGAATTTTTTCCCGAACAGTGCTGCCGAAAATGACCCCTTTTTCCGCGAAAATTGGGACGAGCATGCGGTATGGTTGACCCCTGAGTGGGGGCCCCGGGATTCAACCTGGGTTTTCCCCGTGGTTTTCCCCTGCCATGCTGGCTGCCTCTAGAGGCCCTTTAAAGGGCGTAGAGGCAGCCTTTTAGTGCACATTGATATGGTTACTCACAGAGAAATGGATCCAACTTAGGCATCATTTTTAGCTCACACGTGAGCTTTTGTCGTCCTGCGGTGTCCGCCGTCGTCGTCCGTTAGTAGGGCACGTTTCGTAACCGCTGGGGCTATTGATCTGAAACTTGGTACATTATATATTCTCATAGGTCAGATGACCTATGACACCAAGTTTCCGTCCGATTTGATTCTTAGCTTCGCCACCAGATGCCCAAAACCAAAAACACAAAAAGTGCAATAACTCCTGAACTAAGCACTGGATCACCTCCAAATTTTTACCATAGGTGTATCTAATTAGGATACAAAACATATGCAACGGGTTTTTGATTTGACCTACTTTTCAAGGCTACAAAGGTCAGAGTTGTACAAAAGTAACGAACCTGCCACAGTTCGCCACTATTTCACTGAGCAAGAGCATATCTTGCATAAACATGTACTAGAGGAGTTTCGGCGCAACTGGACATCCAATATGCATGGCCGTCAGGTGGCGTAACCTGAAATTCATCTAAGTGCTATAACTCAGGAACGGCTTGACCCAGAGTGCTCAAACCTGAGGTGTACCTCCCTCTAGGTGACCTTTACGTGCATGTCAAATTTCAGCCTGATTTAACTTCCAATATGGCCGCCAGGTGGCATAACCTAAAAGTCATCAAAGTGCTATAACTCTTGACCTAGACTGCTCAAATTCGATACGTGGCTCCCTCTAGATAATGTAAAGTTTTGGCGCGATCGGACATCCAGCATGGCCACCAGGTGGCATAACCCGAAAATCATAAATGCTATCACTCAGAAACGGCTTGACCTCGATTGCTCAAACACGATAGGCCTATGTACAATGTACCTCCCTCTGATGACCTTTACATTTACGTCAAATTTTGGAATGATTTGACTTCAAATATCGCCACCAGGTGGCATAACCCGAAAATCATCAAAGTGCTATAACTCAGGAATGGCTTGACCTGGACTGCCCAAATTCGATACATGGGGATTGGATCCCTCTAGATGACCTTTATGTGCATGTGAGATTTTGGCCTGATCTGACATCCAATATTAAAGCCCCCCTGTATTCAATTTGAAAAACACGAATCATCGCCGCGATTCTTGACGTCAGTGCACGACGTCACAACGTCAGTGTAGTGTAAAAATGTACTATGCTCTATCTGAATACATTGAGCTCTCCCTGCGCAGTTTTTTCAATGTGTGCTGAAAACTAGGCATTGATTCCCGGAAATAAGTATCAGGCAAGCATTTTGGAGACCTTCTACGTAGAGTGAGACCTCTACGTGCACTCTCCGAACATTTTGAAAATATCGTAAAATTCAATACAGTGGGGCTTTAACCCAAAAATCATCAAAGTCCTGTAACTCGGGAATGACTTGACCCATGACTGATATCAAAAATAGATATCTTATCTATTTTTGCTGACACCTTCATCTGTCACAACGCTATTATCTCCAACCGGGTGAGCACATGGTCCATGGACCTTTTCTTTGAAGTAAAATTTCGTCAATGTCAAAATATGATCTACAATATTCATGAGTTCATGGTTACTAGCGCCACCTGTTGTATAGTGGACTGTTAGTAACCCAATAGCGCGCTGTCCCTTTAAGCCGCCCTCACACATTCTGTGGTCAAATAGCCGCGAACGTGCCACCCAGTGACAAAATGTTGTAGCCTACTTTGACCTTTGACTTCTGTGACCTTGAAAAGTAGGTAAAAAAAACTACTTCATTTTCCCAAATCAGTCCCTTTATACATGTATACAAGGACTAGTAGGCCTAGTATATTTCAGGAACAACTATTCTCTTCACAGGTATTGTCAGTCATTAACTCATTATCACTTCTCCAATTTTACTGCCTTCGGTCGTAGCCCCGTGCCATATCACAACCATCATGCAGAACTGCCAAACAAGACCACATTAAACGCGTCCCAAATCAGTCCCTTTATACATGTATACAAGGACTAGTAGGCCTAGTATATTTCAGGAACAACTATTCTCTTCACAGGTATTGTCAGTCATCAACTCATTATCACTTCTCCAATTTTACTGCCTTCGGTCGTAGCCCCATGCCACTATCACAACCATCATGCAGAACTAACTGCCAAACAAGACCACATTAAACGCGGGGTGTTTGTCATAGTGATGCGTTTTACGCATCACAAAATAGGTCTAGATCACAACTCCTGCACAGTTAGCCCCCCTTTTAAAGAGTAGCTTAGCTTCTTGTATGTACACCTCCCTCTGTCATTAGACTATTATGTCCAACCCGGTGAGCACATGGTCCATGGACCATTTCATTCCAAATGTCAATACCGAATCCATCGACCTAGAAGCATATAAAACACTGGCTGCTCCCTCCGTAAAAGGCAAGGGACATACACACGCACACGCAATACGTAGGCCTACATGGATAACATGATTTTACATGTACATCCATCATTTTAGTGCCAGCCTTTTTACTTTGGACTGAAAGTCGACTTTTTAGAGAAATATTTCAAATTTGATCGATGTTATCACTCACCTGTTGGTGTGCCCTCATGTTTCGGACACTCAGAAGGTTATTCGATCCAATTGTTTCCTTGTGGGTGGTAGAAACACACGAACTTGGTCCATCCGTGGAATTAGTACTCGGGAAGTCAGACGGGAAATTCCCGCGCGGGGATGGGCCGAGTCGGAGAGCCTAACGCCATCTGTTGGTCTAATGTAGACTGGTTCCCGTTTTTGCCGTTCCATTCCCGCGGCGCTACGACGCTTGTCGAGTGCAAGAACGTTGGACGTGTTTCTCTGTGATAAGATATAAGGCTGACCCTAACATCTTTCGCAAATGCGGAATGCTTACACATTACATGTAGTCATTTTCCAAGGTTTTTTTTTCTTGTTTATTTCGTAGGTGCAGCTGAAACTGCATCCGCCGGTAAGTTTTTTTGGAAAAAACACCTTTCATTGGACACTTTCTAAAGCTGGCCGCACACTTACAATTCATCTCCATGGGGTCGTCTCAGTGAGATCATCACGCTGTCTCCTAATGCTGGAAGCATAGGCCTAGGCCTACATTACATACCCTGGGCCCATATTCATAGAACTACTTAAGTCTAGTGACTTTATCCTTTGTTCAACGATGCAATGTAAGTATCACACTTTGACTTCAGTATGTTTATGAATATGGACCCAGGGCCAATTTCATAAATCTACTTAAGTATAGGTGTGACACTTATTCTTTGTTCAGTATAAAAGATAAGAATCACACTGACATAAGGGTGTTTGAGAATGGACCATGTTGCTTAAACATTCTCACCTGAATCATCTTGAGAATAATCTTGACCGCACATCATCTGAAAATTATGTCATTTGTCATATGAACTTAGCTGCAGGTACAGGTGACATCGCATTCTTTAATTACGACTGGTGGATTATCCTCGGTCAGACGGGAAACAGCCAAATCCTAAACGGTCTGAAGATACACATCAATGACGTGGAGATCAGCGACGACGGCCCAAATAACATGACGTCATGGACATTCAAAGGGAACAAAAATTCGTACATCGAAGTCGAAAATCCAGCTGACGGTCCACTAACATTTAACAACAGTTTCACAGTTGGCACTTACATTTATCAAGATTATACGAATGATGGTCCAATCGTTGAATGGGCTGGCCGACTTGTTGACAGCTTTGGAACGAACTTTTGGGTCTGGTCAACCTTATTATTTATAAATCTGGGGACTACGAGGGGAGCCACGACGGCTCAGAACTGGCGTGCGACGGTGCCTCCAGGCGGATGGCATTTCGTCGGCGTCAGCTTCAATCACATGACCGGCAATCTCACTATGTGGGTAGATACTGCAGACAGTGTTCACGAGTATCACGTCGGGACCTTGACACCAGCATGCGTGGGGGATGTGTTCATCGGAACCCGGCCAAAACAGAAGAGTTTCAATCCACTGAAGGCGAAACTTGCTGGACTGACCATCCTAAATGGGCCTATAAACAAGACGCAGATAAAGGAGTTTAAATGTAACATTGTTGCCTTCGTGGCAAATGGTAAGTCTAGCCAAAATATGCCCATATCTTTGAAATTTATCGTTTAGTTTCAGTATTAAGCGCGACCCAATGGAACGCGGAAGTCATGTAATGTGGTAGAGCTTTGCGGTTTTTAATCATGCCTGTCGACCATTTGTGGTCGTTCCCCGATTGTTCGCACTGTGCAGCGGTTTTTCAAGAGCCGCGTGTGACTAATGGTCTGTAGAAAATCCAACTACATGTATCAATTTCCCAACTTCCGCATTCCATTGGGCCGCGCTTAGATGTTGCCGGACTATACCGACCCAGGCCTTTTTTTCACTCGGTTAACCTGGGGCCAGTGGATTTTTAAAAAAATCTGGCGGGCGATTACTGAGGATTATGGGTGTGTCTAAATGAGAAACACAGAAACGAAACACACACTGTAGAAACAAAGAATCGTATGGAGCGTTATATCCACAAAATAGACCTTACAAAACAGGAGGTATTGCTACTGCACTTCTGGACTTGTATTTTTTCTCGGACATTATTCCCAGCTCAAGAGGGATACCGTCTCAGGATATATCCGCGCAATTTTTAGCTCACCTGTGAGCTATAGTCGTCATCCGTCGTTGTCGTCGTCGTCCGTTAGGAGCGCTCGTTTCGTAATCGCTGGAGCTGTCGGTCTTAAACTTGGTACACATATACCCCTAGGTCAGATGACCTATGATACCAAGTTTCGGTCCGATCCGATGCTTGGCTTGGCCACCAGATGGCCAAAACCAAAAGCACAAAAAGAAGTGCGATAACTCCTGAACTAATACATGTAACTGGACCATGTCCAAATTTTTATCATAGGTGTATCTAATTGAGATACATACCATAATATATAACGGGTTTTTGATTTGACCTACTTTTGAATGTCACAGAGGTCCAAGTTGTACAAAAGTAACGAACCTGCCACAGTTTGCAATTATTTCACTGAGCGAATTCATATCTTGCATAAACGTATTGGAGGGTTCCTTCAAAAAATACCGAGTTTCGGCGCAGTCGGACATCCAATATGGCCGCCAAGTGGCGTAACATGAAAATCATCTGAGTGCTATAACTCAGGAACGGCTTGAACCAGAGTGCTCAAACATGATATGTACCTCCCTCTAGATGACCTTTATGAGCACGTCAAATTTCGGCCTGATTTGAATTCATATGTGGCCGCCAGGTGGCATAACCCGAAAATCATCAGAGTGCTATAACTCAGGAATGACTTGACCTAGCGTGCCCAAATTCGATATGTGGCTCCCTCTAGATAATCTATACGTACACGTAAAGTTACGGCCCGATCGTGCATCCAATATGACCGCCAGTTGGCATAACCCCAAAATCATTAAAGTCCTGTAACTCGGGAATGACTTGACCCAGATTGCTCGTAACTTATATGTATGTAGCTTCCTCTGTCATTACATTATTATGTCCAACCAGGTGAGCACATCCATGGACCATTTCATATGATATTTCAGGAGATATTGAAGTTTTAAATTTGGGCGTTTTTTAAATAACCCGATATCCTGTGGTAGATTTCTGTGTTTTAATGTTTTTGTGGATTCCTGTATAACCGTTGATAGTTTTCTGTGTTTCTATGCTTCGTTTCAGTGTTTCTGTTTCTTTTTTACAAACACCCGAGGAGATCAACCTAGTAGCGCTCTCTTTTTAGCTCAGCTGACCAAAGGTCAGCGGAGCTATTCATATGTATACTGAGTGGCGTCCGTCTGTGTGTGTGTGTGTGTGTGTGTGTGTGTGTGTGTGTGTGTGTGTGTGTGTCTGTAGTCTGTAAACTGGCACGTTTTGCAACTGCAAGGCCCAGGGCCCTGAAATTTGGTGGAGTGTTAGGCCCTAGGGAGGGCTCGAAACAGAACCAAAAATTTCCGCGATTTGACCTACATTCTGCTCTCCAGGGGGCGTATTCCATAAAATGAAAAATCCTCATTACTCAGTCCAGAGAATACAATCCTCTCTTATCTATTTTTGCTGTAACTGATATATTGTGTTGCTTATTATTTTCCTCACCTCCAGTAGCGGCAAATTGTTCAACTTTTTTCCACCAGGGGGTGTTATCTGCATAAATCAAAACCATGGGTTTTTGAATTTCCCCCCAGCACTTAAACATGCTCAGTGAATGTCCTTGATGGTGTCACCATTTTATGTTGTGGATTTGATGACATCACAATACTTCGTGTAGATTTCTGCTGGCAGGGAGTTGAAAGAACAGCCTTCTTGCACAGTGGATCACATGGTTTTCAGGTTTTGTGCAGAGACAACACTGCTCATCTTTACGCAGTGAAATCTTCACTTTCATGCTTTATACAGTTGCTATTAAAATTAACCAAGTGTGGTATTTTTGAATACAAAGATAGGTGCAACTGCACTGCCTGCCGCTGGTAATATACAACTGGAATCTCATACCCAAGCCAAGGCCAAGCTGAAAGACTGCTGTTGCATGTGTGAATCTGATGAGATGTTTGTTATCCTGCTGTGACTAAATCAGAACAACTGCAATTATTCAGGGCCGCTGAGACCTTTGCCTCCTCAACCACATGCAACACAATGACAAAAGGGCCCGTAGGCATCTTGTCAAGGGGTGCTTTTACGGGCCTTCATCGGCCCTTGTTGTGGTATATGCCAACATCGGTAGGCCTACAAGTTCCTATGGTTGCACATTGCTGATTCTGGTGAAACATCTGTGAGTCTTGCACGTTTCCAGTGTTAATTCTCAGTGTAATATCTCTGAGTGTTGCACATTTTCATTGTTAATTCTGGTGTAACACCTCTGAGTGTTGCACGTTTCCAGTGTTGAGTCTGGTGTAATGTCTCTGAGTGTTGCACATTTCCAGTGATAATTCTGGTTAACGGTTACCTGATAAGAAGCATCATTCTCTTGTAATCCTCCAGACTCAATAAACAACAAATTTACACACGTCTTCTTCAGCTTGGAAACAATTGCCCACTACAGTCACTACTCCAAACAACTATTACAAAGTCACCTGAGCGCAAGGCCCATGGGCCTCTTGTTGTTCTTTCCGGCCACCATTTGCTATAACTTCTCCTCCTTGTCTACAGAATCGCCTGAGGTGCCCTACGAAGACTGGATCCCACACATTGATGACTTGTTTTTGGACTGTTTCTTTGAACCAGATGAGTTGCCTATAGACATCCAAGACCTACCAGAAGCCTTACCAAAGAGGTACCACTACTGTAGTCAGTCCCCTCGTAAGTGAAATATTTGCCCTTGTTTCAACACAGGTATATTGATTTGCAATTCTATTCTCGCTGCGTTCCAGCCATCGCTGACTGAGTACAGGCAAACACGATGAAGTTAACCTGCGACAACCGCAATAGAGGTTTCCCACGTGACGTCATAGCTCAAAATCTCCGCCATTTTGGCCGTCAAATGACGCAACGTCACAGCATCAACACAGCGTTCAGCACGCAGTTTTAACGTTGTCGGCAGTCAACAGCCTCTTCTACAGCAAGCCGTATGGACGATTCGCTTTGTTTTCAACAGTTACACGGTTTTCACAGCAGACCAACTACTTATGCTCAGAAACTGTGCGAGGTAAAGTGATTTGTTGAGTTGTATGCTCCCAGTGGTCTGTACGGGCCGCTAAACCTTTGAACCGAGAACAAGATGGCAGCCTCCATGGCTTCATTTTGACGGCCAATATGGCGGCCGTGTGACGTCAGTGGGAAACCTCTTACAGGCGTCTGTTTTCCCTCGTGCATGTTTGTTATGCGTGGAGCACACCTGAGACCAAACATGTGCGACAACTGACGAGACTGGCGGCCAAGACGTCGCAGGGAACCATCCGGTGTGAGGTCGCTCGCCGTCCACACCTGCGACCATTTCAGTGAACCATCCGAAAACAACGTCAAACGACTTCCGGAAGCAAAATGAAGTCGCCTACTATTGTGGCGTCGCATCGGAATCGTTTGCGGACGAAAGTTTCATCGTTTTTATCAATCGGCTATAGTTGCAACGTCAGTCGCCATTTGCGGTGCCGAAAATTAAACAGTTGAATTTTTGGTCTCTTGATGCAATCGAAATTCTTGGTCTTCATTGGCCATGGAAATTGGTCATTCAGATCGCCCAGTGCAACAATCTCCCACAAACAATGTAACGACCACTCAAGCGAGAGATACGAGACGAGATTTGATTGTGGCGATGGCGGTGACTGGTCCGCTGCAACGATCTGCCGCAGAGTAGGTGACAAATCCTGCAAATCACAAATCGCTCTAGCATTCGGAAGGGCAGTCTAACCGCCAGAGGCGACGATAGTCGACACAGCAATAGCATGTATTTTTAGTTCCAATTTCTAACACAGTGAGGCGCCCCAGCTCCTACTTAGAAACTCCTGGTACTTCGTTAGTGCTCCTGCCACGAAATGACATCAACAAAATGATGAGTTTACACTCATTTTTTTGCGAAAATTTTGATATAATGAGTCTTTTGTCTTCGCGCCAGTGACGTCAGAGGCAGGTAGGAATATTTTGTTCATCAAAATCAAGCGTTTGGGGGACTATATTTGGATTTGAATGGTTGAAATAGGTGTATTTTTGCTGCTACTTTCATCCAGAGTGCACATGCTTTCTTTTTACATACAGGTTGGGTGTACATTGGTGTAGTGGGAGGTGGCAAGAATTTTCTTCAGTTTTTGGCTCATTAGGTTACAAAGTTCACTTGAAAGAATATTTATTCATCTGAAACTTCATATAATGATAGTACATTTCTCAGCCTGAATATCATTAATAAAGGCACAATTTGAGATTTATGACAAAGTTCGCATACCCTGTCAATAATTCGGCGCTTTAAGGGAATTTTTAAAAATCGCACGAAAAGCTCCAAGTTTAAGCCCATACAAGAAGCAATTCATATGCACAATTCACACTATGTAATATCATAAAGGAATCAACCATAAAGGTTCAACTTACAAATTTAGCATTTTATAAATGTGGACAATATCCCTTTAAATCTCAACAGATTTGCATTTTGACTATTCCATATGATAGGCAAGACCCTTCTGCACGTTCACTGCAAAATTTGTTGAATTCCGACTAGTTGATCTTATGATACAAAAGGACTGAATTAAATGAGAACCCCACGAACGATGTGAGCGCAGGGTCATTTGTGTACATTTGAATAGGCTGACGTACATTTGCACCTCTTCACCACAAAAAAAGTTGGAACTCGTGCCTACTAGTATTACGTAAAGCCAAAATTCAGGCAGTGAGAGACATCTGGTGGCAACACATGAAGTGTATCCCTCAGTAATAGACAGGTCCGGTCCAGGAAATAACTGGCAACTTTTCCTATCAACGATTTTTCAGTGGATTCCTGCCACTTAGACCATACTTTCGCAGATAAGCTTTTGGGCACCCTGGAAATTTGCCTCAAATCCAATATGGCGGCCAAAATCCAACATGGTCGACACTGNTGACAAACCTAGGGGTAGGATGTGTTACCAGGACTGTAGCTGTTGAAGGAGATAAGATATGAAGGCGTGACAGACGGACACACACACAGACAGACAGACACACACACAGATACACACACAGACACCATGACCAAAAACAATATGGTTCCCGATCTTGATGATCGGGAACCATAATTATTGACTTGGTTAAAGGATTACTCATTGCAACCATGGGTCATCTGCTCGCAGAGCCCCCTATTGGCAGAGCTTGTCTTGCGGGTTCCTTATTGCCGACACAAACTTATTAAAAACAGACAACGATCGATGATTTATGTCCCTGCATCTTACTACTTGTAGCATATCCTTGAAGAAGAAGACGTCACAGAGACCGACTTCAGGTTTACGTCTGCTAAATGCGAGGAAAACTGCTATGGTCTGAAAGGATGGTTGATTCGCATACTTCTTGAACCAACTGACGCCTGGCACGTAGCTGAAATCGACGGTCTTGTGGTCGACTTGTGCCAGAGTGAAGCTGAATATGACGGTATGTAGTCTATTCAGGACGTCCTATCAGGTATTCGCCACGGGTTACTGACGACTACCTGCGGCAGTATTAAGCAAGGTTCATTGGCCCACGGATCCGATCCGTTTCCAGTCCGTTTGCCCCGAGTTTTCCGGACACAACAACGCTGAAGTCCATTTGATAGATTTTTTACGGACCTGGAGCCATGTTCCCGAAGCCGTCCTTAGGTTAACGATATCGTTAAAACTGGGAAAATGCATAGCGTAACGACATCGTTAGCCTAACGACGGCTTCGGGAACATGGGTCCTGAACCGCACCAATTGCGTGTGCCAATGAACCTTGCTTAACCCATGTATGCGTTATGCATTGATCTTTTTATCGTAGTCGTACTGTACTGACCCTCGTCGACGTTCGTACAAATGTCCAAAGTGCTGCCGTCGTCTCATCAAACTCGGTTGTGTTGGTACACATCGCATTTGCCTTCTTTTCCAGCTATGCCTCAGCTAGAATGTCTCCAAACTCCAGACGGTAGGGACTACGTTGGTAACGTAAACAGGAGCATCTCGGGAAGGCGATGTCTCCATTGGTCGTCGTCGGTTCTCTACACGGGTCTCAGGTCACGATTTCCTGACGGGCTCGAGGGCGCGGAAAACAGATGTCGTAATCCGTCCTCCGTAACGACGGGTCCCTTTTGTTTGACACGAATCAATGGTAAAACAGCTGAAGAATCATGCTATATCCCATCATGTGAGTGCCTTGGGTCATTCCGCGCTCTCGTAACTGATGAGATGTCCTCCCTATTTTGACATCTGTTCATATCGAAAACAGTTCAGATTGGCAAGCTGAGTCCACGCCAGAAGACTGTGTCATAAGAAACACACATGTATTTCAGGTCGGTTGCCGGAAGTCGCGGACATGGAACTCACCTGTGCGGTGGGTGAATTGTGCCCATTCTACTGGGGCAACACGGAAGGTGTCCAAGTTGCCTCAACGGTCACACTCCGCTCGGCAACTGGTGGACCCGCAAACGAACGAGAAGTCTTCACTTCCACAACCACTGTCTTGATGCCAGATGAGACCGAGTGGTCCAAACTTTCTGACCTGACTTTCGATTTGCTATTCGAGTTTGAGCCGGAGATGATCATATATAGCTTTAGCATTTATACTGAGGGCGTTGTCGCGTTAACGCTGCACCACAGCAGAGACGGACGGCAGTGGACGCCAGTCAAGACTCTGGTGAGTTCCGAACGAACGTATATGGTAGGCCGGAGTGGACTTAATTCTTATATAATTGACCCATTAAATGTTATTTTATGGATACATACATTCGGCAATTAATGGGTCCATTATTTCAGCCAATAGCGTCTTGTTTTTATATGGACTCATTAATTCGAATATATGAACCCATTATTTCGAATATAACCTAGAATCGCTTCTAAGACATCACTGCATAATTTTCGATTAGTGACGCCTTCTCCACCACGTTGAAGTCACATGTTAGTCATACAATTGGCATTACGACAGGCCTGTGAATAGGGCCGTAAACGTGCTATTATAATGAGTTTTGACGAAGGGTCATTGATTTCGTTGGGTATTCAAAAACATGCCGGCTTGGTTTTCATTGATAAGAGGTATACAGGGTGTCTTGTAAGACACTGAACCAGTTGGTCGGATGCCTCAGTGACAACGCATAGATCTGAAGAAAAAGCTGCGTGCAATGGGGATCCTAGCTACGATA